>PVJS01057668.1:0-11987 GCA_004027185.1 Glis glis | reverse complement strand
ACACACACACACACACACACACACACACACACACACACAAACACCTCGATGTTTGTCATTCTCATACTAAAACATTATTCTCATAGGTCACATCATGGTTGTGACCTGACAACCACAATATAGAGAAAGAAAGGTTTATTGGAGCTTACAGTATCTGAGGTTTCATGCCATGGTTGGCAGGCTCCAAGGCTGCATACTCATTGGCAGCAGGGCTTCTGGGCATGGCAGAAGAGGAAAATCCCATGCTCATTTCAGGGCAGCCAGGAAGAAAAGAGAGAGAGGCAGAAAGTGGCCAGCAACAGATGTATGCCTCAAGTACACACTTTAAATGACCTGCCACCTCCTCTAGCCACATCCCACCTCCCTACATTACCTCCCAGTAATTATATCTATTCAAATTATTAGTCCATCAATGAATTTATCTACTGATAAGATTGGAGCCCTAATTCAATTATTTTACCTGTGAATATTTTTGCATTGCAATACACGAACTTTCCTGAGGGATATTCTATATCTAAACCATAACAAAGGCTAGAAAATAGTTCTCGATCAGGGGAGAGAAAGAGATAGAGTGAGGTAGGGAGTGATGGAGAAAGAAAGAGGGAAAGGGGATTGGAAAGAAGAGAGAAAGAAAAGGGAAAGATGAAGTAGAGATGAAGGAAAGAGACAGTAGAAGGAGGGAGAGAGGGGGCCATAGAATTTCTAGCTCATCAAACTAGTAGTTAAAATAATTCAAGGAGTCATGGGCAATCTTATTGAAGGGGATGAAATAACCTAGGATAGAGAACAGACACAAAGAACAACCAATAAGAAATGAAATATTTAAAAAGGAACAAGCATTAAACAAGACAGGCAGGTAGCATACACAGGTAAGAAAATAAAAAGGTCAAGGAATATGTTATAATCCATTTTCAAACACAGTATAGAAAACAGGTATTCTGTGGTACTGATTTTAACAATGAGGGGATAAAAGTCAGGTTGCTCTAAGTTGCAGAGGATGGATATAACAACATATTCTCGATTTCATTTACTGTGAGTTAGTGCTTGATGGAAAATGAGCTTATGGTTAGTTCAGAAGCTAAAGATTCCATAGAAAGTGTGCCTTGTTCTCACATAAATATGTAGGTATGAATTATAGGTTTAGCCAGTGAAACCTATAACAGGCTTTATGTCAGTGACATCAAGGGAAAATAATATGTATTTATTAATCATACAAACTTCTGCATTTTGCAGATGTTTAAAAGACTATATAATACACTCAGCCTAAAATAATAAACATAATCTTTCACTATTTTAACAAAAATGGTAGAATTATGTAAAATTTGACTTTCTTTAAATCACAATTTACCATGATTTAGCTATGTGAGTTTAAGTTGTAAGCTCTCACTGCCTCATTTTCTCTTTTCTTTTTATTGGTGCATTGTAATCATACATCTTGATGAAGTTCAGGGTGATAGAGGCTTATAGGCACAAAGCATTATTGAACCCTCCCCCAATTCCAACACTATTCCTTCCCCCTCCCCTCCTTCCCATGCTCAGCACAGTGATTGACTTTGATAAGTTTGTGTATGTACCTCAGGTCCACTGAGGTATTTCCCTCTTCCCCTCTCCCATCACCCTCAGGTAGGTCGACTTCTTCACTCATCTAAGGTTTCTCCTCCTGTGTCCCATTTTCTCCTTAGCTTTCACATATTAGGGAGAACATCTGACTTTTCACTTTCTGTGACTGACTAATATCACATAGCATAATATTCTCCAGTTCCATCCATTTCCTTGAAAATTACATAATTTTGTTCTTCTTTATGGCTGAGTAAAATTCCATTGTGTACATATCCCATAGTTTTATAATCCATTCATCTGCTGATGGACATCTTGGCTAGTTCTATAGTTTGGCAATTGTGAATTGTGCAGCTATAAACACAGATATGCACACATTCCTCTGGTAGTTTGTTTTCCATTCTTTTGGGTAGATACTCAAGAGTGGTATTGCTGGGATATATGGTAGGTTCATTCCTATTCTTTTGAGGATTCTCCACACTGTTTTCCAAAGTAGTTGCACTAATTTGCAATCGCACCAACAATGTATTAGAGTTCCTACTTCTTCACATCCTCGCCAACATTTGTTGTTGTTTGTGTTTTTAATGATTGCCATTCTAATTGGGATTAGATGAAATCTCAGGGTAGTTTTGATTTGCAACTCGATTGCGAATAATGTTGAACATTTTTTCATACATTTATTGGTCATTTGTGTTTTTTCTTTTGTGAAGTGTCTACACTTGCACATTGTTTTGATCAGGTTATTTGTATTTTTGCAGCGGGGAGTTTCTTGAGTTCTCTGTATATTCTAGATATTAGTTCTCTATCAGAGGAGTAGCTGGCAAAAATCTCCCATTCTGTTTGCTCTCTCTTGAGGTTCCTGATAGTTTCCTTTGCTGTAGATAAGCTCTTCAGTTTAATGCAATCCCACTTATTGATCCTCATTTTAATTTCTTGTGCCTTTGGGGTCTTGTTGAAGAAGTTTTTACCCGTGCCTATGTGTTGGAGTGTTGGTCTTATGCCCTCTTCAAGTAGCTGCAAAGTCTCTGGTATAATTTCCATGTCTTTGATCCATCTTGAATTGACCCTTGTGCAGGGTGAGAAAATGGGGCTTATTTCCATTCTTCTGCATATGGATAACCAGTTTTGCCAACACCATTTGTGGAAGAGGCTACTTTTTCCAGTGTATTTTTTTGGCTCCTTTGCCAAAAATAAATTGCCTTTAAGTGTGTGGATTTGTTTCTGAGTCTTCTATTCTGCTCCACTGGTCTATGTCTGTTTTTGTGCCAATACCATGCTGTTTTTGTTACTATGGCTCTGTAGTATAGTTTGAAGTCAGGTATTGTGATGCCTCCTGCATGATTCTTGTTGCTGAGAACTACTTTGGCTATTCTGGGTTTTTTATTGTTCCAAATGAATTTAAGGACTGATTTTTCTATATCTGTGAAGAATGACCTTGGTATTTTAATAGGCATTACATTGAATCTGTAGATCACTTTTGGAAGAATGGCCATTTTGGTGATATTTATTCTGCCTATCCAAGAGTATGGAAGGCCCTTCCATCTTCTAAGATCTTCTTCAATTTCTTTTTTCAATGTTTTATAATTTTCCTTGTAGAGGTCTTGTATCTCCTTGGTTAGGTTTATTCCTAAGTATTTTATTGTTTGGAGGATATCATGAATGGAAATATTTTCTGGATTTCTTTTTCAGTGGATTTATGGTTGGCACACTGAAAAGCTTCTGATTTTGAGGATTGATCTTATATTTAGACACTTTGCTGAATTTGTTGATCAGTTTTAAAAGCCTTTTGGTTGAGTTTATTGGGTCTTCTAAATAGAATATCATGTCATTTGCAAATGGAGATAGTTTCAGGTTTTTTTTTTCCTATTTGTACCCTTTGATTTCCTTCTCTTGCCTTAATGCTCTGGCTAGAGTCTCAAGTATTATATTGAAAAGGAGTGGTGATAGTGGTCATCCTTGTCTTGTTCCTGTTTTTACAGGAAACTCTCGTGGTTTTTCTCCATTCAATATGATGTTGACTGTGGGTCTATTGTATATTACCTTTATGATGTTGAGGTATGTTCCTTCTATTCCAATTCTCTGCAGTGTTTTTAGCATGAATGGGTGTTGAATTTTGCCAAATGCTTTTTAGCATCTATTGAAAAGATCATATGATTTTTGCCCTGAGTTCTGCTATGTGGTGAATTATGTGGATTGTTTTTCATATGTTGAACCAGCCTTACATTCCTGGGACAAACCCAACTTGGTTGTGGTGTATAATTTTCTTGATATGGTTTTGAATGTGCATTGCTAGTATTTTGTTTAGAAGTTTTGCATCCAAGTTAATCAGTGATATTGGTCTGTAGTTTTCTTTTTTTTTTTTTTTAGCTGTCTTTATTCGGTTTTGGTATTAATGTGATGTTGATTTCATAGAATGTATTTGGGAGAGTCCTGTCTCTTTCTATTTCACAGAATAGATTGAGAAGTATTGGGATTAGATCTTCTATAAAGGTTTCATAAAATTTGGCTAGGAATCCATCTAGACCTGGGCTTTCCTTTGACAGTGGGCTCTTTATTGTTGTTTCAATCTTTTGATTGCTATTGGTCAGTTTAAATTTTCTATATTCTCTTGATTAAATTTATAAAGGTTGTATGTGTCTAGAAGATTGTCAGTTTCTTCGAGGTTTTTCATTTTGTTGGAGTATAGTTTTTCAAAGTAGTTTCTGATCTCTTAGTTTAGTAATTTTGGTTGATTCTTTCTTTTGGTTAGATTGGCTAGTGGTTTATCTATCTTCTTTATTATTTTTGAGAAACCAGCTTTTGGTTTTGTTGATTTTTGTATTTTTTCTCTACTTCATTGATTTCTGCTCTTATTTTAATAATTTTGTGTCTTCTACTGGCTTTTGGGTTAGACTGTTCCTGGTTTTCAAGGGCTTTGAGGTGTGTCATTAGGTTATTTATTTGGTAATTTCCTGTTCTTCTTATGTGAGCACTTAGTGCTATGACTTTTCCTCTTAATACTGCCTTCAAAGTGTCCCAGAGATTTTGATATGTTGTGTCTCTATTATCATTTGTTTCTAGGAATTTATTAATTTATCCCCTTATTTCTTCTATGACCCATTCCTCATTCAGCAGTATGGTGTTCAGTCTCCATGTGTTTATGAGGTTTCTCTGGGTCTTCTTATAGTTGATTTCTAGTTTCACTTCATTATGGTCTGAAAAGATGCAGGGAGTTACATCACATTTTTGAATTTGCTAGTGCTCGCTTTGTGGCCCAGAATATGTTCTATTTTGGAGAATGTTCTGTGAGAAGCTGAAGAGAATGTGAATTCAGATATAGTTGGATGGAATATTCTGCATGTGTCTAGTAGGTCCATTTGGTTTATGGTGTTCCTTAAGTCTGAGGCATCTTTACTGACCTTTTGTCTAGAAGATTGATCTAGTGGTGTGAGAAGAGTGTTGAAGTCTCCCAATATTATTGCATTGGGAGCTATGTGAGACTTAATGTCACAAAAAAATTGTTTTATGAAAGTGTTTGCAACAATGTTTGGGGCAGAAATGTTGACTATCATTATATCTTCTTGTTGGATTGTTCCTCTTACCAGTAAAAAATGACCTGATTTGTCTCAGCTGATATGTTTAGTCTTGAAGTCTATTTTGTCTGATATAAGAGTTTCTACCCTTGCTTGTCTTTGAGTTCCATTAGCATGGATTACCTTGCTCCATCCCTTCACCTTTAGTTTGTGAGTATCTTTACTTGTAAGGTGCATTACTTACAGACAGTGTATAGATGGATTATGATTTTTAATCCATTTTGCCACCTTATGTCTTGATATTCAGCATGATTATTGAGAGATGATTTTTTAATTCCCAACATTTTGAGTTGTAACTCCTGTTTGTAGTGTTTGTTCTTCTTTGCTTAGTTGTTCATTTGATGGAAACCATTGTTTCTCTGGTTCTGGTGTTTATTTTTTATTTCTTCTTTGTAATTTATCTCTGAGTATTTTCTCTGGTGCTGGTTTGGAAAACATAAATTCTTTCATCTTCTATTTGTCATGGAAGATTTTTATTTCTCCATCAAATTTGAAATATATCTTTGCTGGGTAGAGTAGTCTTGGCTGTAAGTTGTTTTCTTTCAGAGTTTGGAATATGTCGCTCCAGGCCTTCCAGGATTTCATGACTTGGTTTGAGAAGTCTGGAGTGATTCTTATTGGTTTGCCTCTGAATTTCACTTGATCTTTTGCTCTTGTTGCATTTAAGATTTTCTCCTTGACCTCTATGTTAGTCAATTTGATTATTATGTGATGTGGTGAACCTTTTCTCTGATCTTGTCTGATTGGCGCTTTTTTTTTTTGTGGTACTGGGGATTGAACGCAGGGGCGTTCTACCTCCGTGCTACACTCCCGGCCCTATTTTTTTTATGCTTTATTTTTGAAACCGGGTCTCACGAAGTTGCGGAGGGCCTCACTATGATTGGGGTTTTATATGTTTCCTGTACCTAGGTATCAACTTAGTTTTCTATGTTTGGAAATTTTTCTGCTATTACTTCTCTAAAAAGACTTCTATTCCTTTCTTTTTGGCTTCTATCCCCTCTTCCATGCCTATTATTCTTAGATTTGCTCTTTTAAGGTTGGCCCAGATCTCTTCAACGTCCAACTAATTCTGTTGAATTTCTTTTTCTGAATTATATACTATGTGTTCATTTTTGGAATAGTCATCTTCTCAGAGTGAGATTCTGTTTTCCATGTGGTCTAGTCTACTGTTGATGGTTTGTATTGATGTCTTCATTTTATTTATTGCATCCTTCACTTCCTTCAGAACTTCTTTTTGATTCTTGTCCAGGGTATCATATTCTTTGTTGCTTTGATCTTTCATTTTTTTCAGGTTGTTTCTGATCTCTTTTTAGAAATCCGGTATCATTTCTATTAAAGTTCTGAATTGTCCTTCTGGAATTCTCTGCATCTCTGTGTTGGTATCCTCTGTTGTTGTGGGATTGTGGGGACTCATTGTTTCCTTGTTATTCTTCTTTCTCATAATTTCACCCTTTTTAAGTTTATATCTTTGTTGCTTTTGATGATTCTCTTTCACTCTGTGGATTTCCTATGTCTAATCTCTATCCATTTATAATATCTTATTCTGGTGGTAGATATTTACTTCAAAGTATGTCTTAAAAGTGAATAGCCTCTACTGTATGGGTATTCTCTGCTTTCTGTTGAGTATTTATCGTCCTTTAATGTCGACATTGAGGTCTGTATCCCATATCACCCCATTGATGTACTGCCTGTAGATGGTCAGTACTAGGTTGTAGTTATTTCATGTCTCTGTCTGCTTGCTACTATGGTGATGTTGATAGGTTCCAGGTGTTAAAGTCTGGGGACCTGTCTGTTGCCTCCATAATAGGGAGTCGGCTCTGAGTTGTGAGCAGAGGAGTTTGTGCCCTGTGCATTTTTAAACTTCAATATGAGAGGTGCTGGGAAATTTTTGTCTATCAGCTGTGAATAGTTTGTCCTTAGTGTCTGGCAGTCCTTCCTGTTGGTTCACCTACCTGGTCCAACCTCAGCAGTACAGATTTAGAGGAATCAATTAGTATATACAAGGGCAAATTGTATTTTATTCAATGGTTAAGGGTGAGTGAGGAGGAAGGAGCTAGAGTAAGGAATGCAAGAATAGGGTAAAGTAGAAAATAGAATCAAGTATAATAATAGATTGAGTGTAGTTTGGTAGTATATAAAGTATATAAAGATTAGAGATAGTGAAAATAAAGGAGAATTCTAGTAGCCAATGTAGAATATTTAGGTATAGTTGTAGGAAATGAATTTAATACAAAGCACTGACAGTCAGGTTCACTAGGAGTCCAACAGACAAAACAGAACACAAACAATCTCTCACATGTACACACACAAAGGAGAGGATGAGAAAAAGGGAAAATAATAAAATACAAAAAGGAATCCTGAGAATTGCTTATTCCGGAGTGAATATTTTTTCTGTTGGAAAAGAGCTGCTTTCCCTTATGGCTTTGGATGTTTCCTTGATTTTTTTTTTGTTGTTGTTTTTGTTGTTGTTGTTATTCTTCTTCTTTTTCTTCTTCTTCTTTCTTCTGCTTCTTCATTTGAGGCTTGCTTAGAAGAGAAGGAAAGCTGTTTCAAAGATGTTACTCAAGTCTGCTCCGCTGCCAGCTCTGTCTCCTATTTTGCAAAGGAGGAAGAGTGGGGAAGAGGTGCAGGGAAGGGGCTGGCCTCTGCTGGTTGTTGGGAGGAGGCTCTTCTAGGATGGCTATTGGGAATGTGGCCAACAGCACTTACCCAGCATTCACTATATTTCTGGCTCAATCCCCTGTACCATGAGAGAGAGAGAGAGAGAGAGAGAGAGAGAGGAAGGAGATAGGAAAGAGGAAAAAACTCACAAAAAAACCCTACAAATACACAAGTACAGAGCCACAGTAAAAAACAAAGAAGCATTCAGAACGAAAAGGTGAAGAGAAAGAAAAATATATAAAACAACAATAAAAATAAAAATAAATAAAACTCTTTCACTTGGCCTCTGCTGCCTTCTTGGGTCTGCGTGGATACTTTGATCCATTTAAGGTCCACTTTTTACAGTAGGTTCTCGAGCACGTTTCATGCGCTCTCTTGCTTGGTAACTTATAGCAATGAGGTCAGTTTGCAGCCCCAATGCTTTGGTCTCCTGCAGTGAGTGAAACCCTGGCCCACTGTCTCTCTCTGCCTGCGCAGGTGCTGAGTGCCACTGGGGCCCATCCCAATGCAAGCGTGGGACTCTGTGCTCTACACAGAGAAGGTTGGGTTGGTCTGTAGCTCTCAGACCTGGTGTATTCCTCAGAGTTTCATGTGCAGCATGCAGCCACAGTCTAGATGTGGTCCCTCACTCTTTTTATGGGCTCTTTTCATTTACCTTGTGAAGAGTCTGAACTCATCATCCTGGGCTTCATGGACTCTCCTCTGATGTGGGGGTTGGGATGGATGGGGACGTGGATGTGGTCATCCTTCTCTGTTCTGTCCTTGCGAGGTTGTGTGATTCTTTTACTGGTGATCTTGATGTCTGTGAAGTAGGTCTCAGGTTGCTGATTATAAGATTTTTTGAATCTTTCAAAGGTTCCCACCAGTCCACGGTCTGCAATCCATCTTCGGTGTGTGCTATTGTTTTTGCATCCCTGGTTGGTTGCTTTTTTATTTCCTTTTTCAGTCTGTGTGTTTAAAGGTGGCCTTGTAGATATTATTGGGTTTCTTTGTCTTTAGTTCCCACTGCCCATGAGGGCAGTCTGAGATGTGAAATGCTGCTCAGTGCAGAGCTCCCCAGGACCAGTTAGAGACAGGCTCATTTAAGGGACCTTACTCCATTGCCATCTTCCTGCAGTCCTCATGTTTTTTGTATATAAGGATAATGAGTCAGGCATGGTGTCCCATATCTGCAATCCCAGTAGTTGGGAGGCTGAGACAGGAGGACCACCAGTTTGAGAACAGCCTCAGCAATTTAGCAAGACCCTTAGAAACTTTAGAGAGACCCTCTTTCAAAATAAAAAATAAAATATGACTGGAGGTGTAGCTCAAGGTAGAATACCCCTGGGTTCAAGCCATAGTGCCAAAAACAAAACAAAACAAATAGTGATGATAAAATCTTACCACATAGAGTTGACATGAGCATTAAAATATTTTAAAGCACATAGGATAATATCTGATGCAGGACTGCTCACATATTGCATATTGCTTGTAATTGAAAATCCAATCTGACTAAATGCATTCTTCAAAAGCCACTTGCATTCAGATGTGGTGCACAGCCCTAATCCCAGTACTTGGAAGGCTGAGACAGAGGGATAACAGGTTCGAGACCAGTCTCAGCAACTTAGCAAGACTATCAGCAACCTAGCTAGACTCTTGTTTCAAAATAAAAATAAAAAGGGCTGGAGGTCTCAGAGGTAGAAAGCCCCTGGGTTCAGTCACTTTTAGTACATAAACCTCAGGACAACTAAATCAAAGTCAGTCCTGTGTAATTCCTTTCTAGGGTGAGCAGGTGCAGAACCTGTGATTTGATTCTAAGCCAACCAGAAACTGTGTCAAGATGGCACTCCTGTGATGAGGTTACATTCTATGGCAATGATAAAAGGCTGTCACCATCTAACTTACATGGCTTCATATGAGAACATTAGAGTGAGTAAGATGGTCTTGCAGGCTTTGAAGAAGTAAGTTGCTGTCCTGTGAGAAGGCTTCACTGCCAGAGGTCTCTCAGAGAAATGGCACGATAGCTGGCTGACAGCCAGCAGGGAAATGGAACTCTTATCCTACATCCATATAAAGATGAATTCTGCTGATGCGTGAGGAAACTTAGAAGCAGATATTTCCCCAGTTGAAACTCTGATGAAGGTATAACCTTCACATACACTTGAATTGCATTCTGATGAGACCCTAAGCAGAGGACCCAGTTAAGCCATGCTTGAGTTCAGTGTGTGTGTGTGTGTGTGTGTGTGTGTGTGTGTGTACATGTGTGTATTTCTGGCATACATGTATGCATGTTCCAACACATACACAAGTCTAAAAGAGAATCAATTTCAGCTTTTATCATGAATGTTATTTCAGTATGAGGCTCAATGAAATTTCATGCTTCCAGACAAAACTCAACTGAATGGGAAATCTCTCTTATGTCTGCAAATCTGTATTGTCTGGTTAATTGTTTCATGTACCCATAGAGTACCTGGCAAGTAGAACTTGGTAAGTAAGAGACTCTTTCAAAATTAACTGAATCCTTAGGTTTGTGAATAATTGAATATATACTATTAACTCATTGCATAGATTTTCTATATGTAATCCAAGGAAAAATGAAGATAATTTATGCAAATAGTTTTAAAATTAACTCATTTTCAGATAATCATTTCCTGTCAGAAGTGGAATAAGGCCAGGCCTGGTGGCACATGCCTGTAATCCCAGTACTTGGGAGGCTGAGACAGAAGGATCGCAGGTTTGAGGGCAGACTCAGCAAATAGTGAGACTCTCATCAACCTAGCGAGACCCTGTTTCAAAATAAAAATAAAAATAGGGCTGGGGGTGTAGCTCAGAGGTAGAATGTTCCTGGGTTCAATCCCCAGTACCACAAAAAAATGGAATAAAAAGGGAATTATTGTTCATATCACCCAGAATATCACCTCAGGTTTCCACTTTATGTAAGTGTCCTATGGATGGAGACTTTCGTATCCTGCAACATGTTTCTTCTGTCAAGTAGTATTCCAGTCACTATTACTGCATAGCAATCACTCCAAAATGTGGCAGTATAAAATTACCAAAATTTGATAATGCTTGCTGTGGATTCTGCTAGACAGAAATCCAGAAGAGCCTCCATGGCAGTGGCTTCTCTCTGCTCCATGACACTGAGTCTTCAAAGACTTTACTGTGTAAAAGCCGAAGCAATTGGGTCTAGAGTGTTTACTTCTCCAATATCTTCTTCTTCTGACATGTGCCTGGGCTGGGAAGGTTTGCATTAGCTGGGTTTTACACAAGAGCAACTATAAATGGCCTCTGTGTGTGACTGGGGCTTCTCATAGGATGGCATTAGTATGTTCAAGGAACTACTATGAGATGGAACATACTAAGAGCCAGCCAGAGTTCTAAGAAAGCCAGATGAAAGCTGAGGGCCCTTTTTTAATGTGCTTTTATTGATGTATTATAGTCTCACATCATAATGAAAATCTTGTTGACAGTAACATACATGCACACAGCCCCTGGTACCCTCCCCGCCTCCCCATTCCCCTCTTCCCAATACAGAGTACTGAGATTGATGTGGGTATATTCTCACTTGTACACTTAGTCCATGGTAGTAATTCCATTAATGAACCTCACTCTTCCCCTTCCCCTTCCCTTAGACCACCTCCCTGCCTCCACTGAGGCTTTTCCTCCATTGTCTGGAGTCCCTCTGGTATCCCAATTACTCCCTAGCTTGCACATATTAGAGAAAACATATGACCCTTCACTCTCTGTGATTGACTGATCTCACTTAGCATAATGGTCTCCAGGTCCTTCCATTTTCTTGCAAATGACAAAATTTTGTTCTTCCTTATTGCTGAGTAGAATTCCATTGTATGTGTTTCCCATAGTTTTGTAATCCATTCATCTGTTAATGGACACCTGGGGGGTTGGTTCCATAATTTGGCTATTGTGAATTGTACTGCTATGAACATGGGCATGCATTTATTACTGTAGTTTTCTAGTTTCAATCCCTTTGGAATGATACCCAGTAGTGGTATAGACAGATCATATGGTGGATCCATTCCCAGTTTTCTAAGGAATCTCCACACTGCTCTCCATAGCCGCTGAACTAGTTTGCACCCCCACCAACAGTGCAGAAGAGTTCCAATTTCCCCACATTCTCGCCAACATTTATTGTTGTTTGACTTCTTGATGATTGCTATTCTGATTGGACTTAGATGGAATCTCAGAGTAGTTTTGATT
>PVJS01057667.1:0-11994 GCA_004027185.1 Glis glis | reverse complement strand
AAGTTGCGGAGGGCCTCACTAAGTAGCTGAGGCTAGCTGCGAACCCAGATCCTCCGGTCTCAGCCTCCCAAGTACTGGATTGCAAGCGTGTACCACCACGCCCGGCTTTATCCTATCTTTTGGCTCCCCAATTTGTTTCCCTGTGATTGGTCTGATTTGGATCTTTGATTGGTCTGATTTGGATCTTGGGACCCAATGTCCCTGGTCCAGTTTCAATCCCTAATTTAAATCTCTATTTCACAGGTTGGTGGTGCTTCTAATTTCCTGGCTGTCATGTCTTCCTCCCCCGTCCTTCCCCCTTTGATTACTCTTGGGATTCCTGTACACTGGTTGTCCTCTGTCTCTGATTAACCTTCCCTGTTTCTGTTCTTTTTACAGCTGGTTTCTTTAACTCTTTCTTTTCCTAGGTCCTCTGCCCTACCTACCTGACTGTTCCTAGTTCCTCAGTAGGTCCCTTGAACACTGGTTCCAGGGCACGATAATAAGTGTTAGATGGAAACGGAGGTCCCATGTCAATGAGGTTGGGAGATGCTGGGCTACACAATGTGTACGCTGTAGGGCTTGTGTTCATCTTGAGAGTCCCTGTCTTCAATCCAACTGTACAAGCTGGTGCTCTTTGCCTCACCAAGCCCCACAAGCACATGATCTTTCACTCTCTCCTTTTGCTGATATAGGAAGAGGACAACAAGGATGGCTGGTGAGGAAAGTGTCTCCCTGAGGGACACCTCCTGCTTGGAGAGATGAAGCGGGGATGGGTCACTTAGGGTCATACAGCAGGTGAGCTCAACTAGGGCCCTAAGCCCTGTCTTACCCTGTAGACATGTCCTAGTCCATTTTGTGCTGTTACAAGAGAATACCACAGACTGAGCAATTTATAAAAAGCAGATTTATTTCTTATACTTCTGGGGGCCGGCAAATGCAAAGTCAAGGGACCCACCCGCATCTGGCGAGGGGCCTCTGTGCTGTGTCATTGCATAGTGAAAGGTGGAAGGGCAAGAGCCCAAGCTGGCAGCCTCCAGCCCTGCTAGCCCTGGAATTACTCCATCACACGGTGGAGCTCTCACAAGCTGGACACCTCCCCTGAGGCCCTGCCTCCCAACACTGATGCATGGGGGAGTGTGTCCCCCAACACATGCTTTTGGGGGGACACATTCAAACCAGAGCATTCTGCCTCCTGACCCCCCAAATTCATGTACTTGTCACATACAAAATACAGTCATTCTATTCCAGTAGCCTCAAACTGTTAATATAACAGAGATCAGAAGCTGCTTTTGCTAAAAACACTGATTCTTCATTTGGGTCTGCAGAATCCCAAGGAGTAACTAAAAGCAAGATAAAGCTTGGCATCCTGCCTTCATTTTGTATCTGTCTTCAGATTCCTGCTAAGCTCTGGTGTGCAGGCATGTTAATCATTGAAGGAGTACTCATCTAAAAAACTGGTAATACAAGGTTCATTATCTCTAAATTTATCTCTCTTGGTCTCCCTTCAAAACTTGAGGATGCCAAGATAAGAATAACTAAGTTGTTTTCAAGAATTACGGAGATATGCCGGGCATGGTGACACATGCCTGTAATCCCAGTACTTGGGAGGCTGAGACAGGAGGATCCGGGTTCGTGGCCAGCCTCAGCTACTTCGTGAGGCCCTCCGCAACTTAGTGAGATCCTGTTTCAAAATAAAGAATAAAAAATAGGGCTGGGGGTGTAGCTCGGAGGTAGAATGCCCCTGGGCTCAATCCCCGGTACCACAAAATAAATAAATGAAGAAATAAATAATAAAATAAAAAAGAATTGCAGAGACATTACAATATCCTGTCCCAGACCCCTGGAGTGGCTCTGGTAGTCTCCAGTCACGGTCCTCACCTCCCACGAACAGAGGAGCCTTGTAGGCAGATCATGAGACTGCCCCACCCCAAGCAGAAGCAATCATCTCATGGAACTCAATTGCAGGCCTTCTATTAGGATCACAGATCTAATAGAAAAAAGTCCACAGAAGCACATGGAGATCGTCCTCAAATGATAAGGACTTCTCTGGAGCCACCCTGCAGAACCAGAACTGAGATAATGATCAACCAGCCCCAGTTTGACCAAGATTGTTTAATTATGCATACCTCCCCTCCCCCTGCTCCAATTCTTCCTCTGTCTAAACCTATAGCTCCTGTTGGTGCCCCAGAGACAGGGTAGGGCCACTTGATCTTGCTTTGCCTTCCCAATATGGCCATATTGACTAAGGTTCCTTTCCTGCTTTTGCCATTACTTTTTCAGTTTGTTTTTGGGGGGTGAGTGGCTAAACCTGATTTGTTGGGATACCCCCCAGGTTGGGCCCCTGGCCAAGGGCTCCAGTAACAGCAACTCATTCTAGCATCAACTGAAAAGTCCCAAGTTCAAAGTCTCATCTAAATTAGATATGGGTAGCTGGGCGTGGTAGTGCACACTTGTAATCCCAGTACTTGGGAGGCCGAGACCAAAGGATCGCAGGTTCGCGGCCAGCCTCAGCTACTTAGTGAGGCCCTTCGCAACTTAGTTAGACTCTGTTTCAAAATAAAGAATAAAAAAATAGGGCTGGAGGTGTAGCTTGGAAGTCGAATGCCCCTGGGTTCAAACCCCAGTACCGCAAAATAAATAACATTTTTTTTATTTTTGTGGTACCAGGGATTGAACCCAGGGGCATTCTACCTCTGAGCTACACCCCCGGTCCTATATTTTTTTATACTTAATTTTGAAACCGGGTCTCACGAAGTTGCGGAGGTCCTCACTAAGTAGCTAAAGCTGGCCGCGAACCCGGATCCTCCGGTCTCCGCCTCCCAAGTACTGGGATTACAAGTGTGCGCCACCACACCCGGCCTAAATAAATAAATATAAATAAATTAGATATGGGTGAGAGTCAAGGCATGATTCATCCTGAGGCAAATTACCTCCAGCTGGGAGCCTGTGAAATAAAAATGAGTTATCTACCCCTAAAATATAATGGAAGGACGTGCATAGATAGACATTCCTTTTCAAAAAGGTAACTGGTCCTAAATAAATCCAAGATCCAACAGGGAAAACATTAAATCTCCAGAACAACCTTCCTTTTCTCCAAGTTTCACCTTCTAGGAACACTGGGGTGGGGTTGGACCTGCAAGGCCTCAGGCAGCCCCACCCCATGGCCCTCCTGGCACAGGCCATGCCCCAGATGTCATGGGCCAGAGTCCTGTGCCTGAAATTCTGCCAGGCTGCAGTTGCATGCATATATTTATTTAATTTTTTGGTACTGGGGATTGAACTCAGAGGCATTCTACCTCCAACCTACGCCCCCAGCCCTATTTTATTTTTTTTATATTGAAACAGGGTCTCACCAAGTTGCTGAGTGTCTCACCAAATTGCTGAGGTTGGCTTCAAACCTGCAATCCTCCTGTCTCAGCCTCCCAAGTATTGGAATTACAGGCGTGCGCCACTATACTGGCCTAGTTGTAAGCTCTTAGTCTACAGTTCTGGGGAACAGCCTCGACGCCATAGTTTGCTGGACATTACAGTAGTGGGGCTCTATGGTGGCTCCAACCCAACTTGGGTCAAGTCTGCCTGGGCCCCCAGGCTGCCCAGACATCCTTTGAAATCTGGGTAGAGGCCACTATGGCCCACAGCTCTGGGCCCACCTGAGCCATTGCCAGGGCAGTTGATGGACACTGTGCCAGATGTGGGGAGCAGAGATTGGAGATGGTGCGGGCAGTGGATGCTGAGGTCCCCCAGCACCTCTCTGGAAACCTTGCCCTTGAGGTCCTAGCTTATCTCCAGGATCTCTGAAATGCGGCGAGGTCATTCTCCCATTGTCTTGATGAACAGCCTGGCTTCCTTCTATCCCTATTAATCTATTTAGCAAGGGTCATCTGACCACAGCTCCAGTGCCCTTTCCCAGACAGCCTTTTTTTATTTTTGACATGGCCAGGCTGATAGGTTTCCAGATCTTTCAGTTATGCTTCCCTTTAATTATACACACCAACTTTAAATCATTCCTCTCTTCTCTCATTTTACTGTAAGCTGTCCAAAAAAGCCATACAGTACTTGAACACTTTGCTGTGTGGACATTTCTTGCCCAGACAGCCCAGTTCATTGCTCTTGACTTTTGCCTTCCATAACACCCTAGGCCTGGACACAATCCAGCCAAGTTCTCTGCCACTTTAAAACAAGGATGGCCCTTGCTCCCCTTTCTGATGCCCTGTCCTCATTTCCATGGAAGCCTCTCCAGGATAGTCTATACAGTTCATCTTCACCAGCTTTCTGGACACAATTCAAGTCATCTCCAAGAGTGTCAGAGTGTCAGACTTTCCCTGCAGCTCTCTTCATCTTCAAAGTCCTCACCAGAATCGCCCTTAATACTTCATTCATGGCAACACAGGTGTTTTTTTTTTCAATGTTCACTTTAAAATTTTGCCAGCCTCTAGCCATTACCAGTTTCAAAGCTTCCTGTACATTTTTATGTATTTGTTATAGCAACAACCCCATTTCTCTGACCAATTCATACCTGTATATAGTCAGCCCTCTATGTATCTGCAAGTTCTGCAACCATGGATTTGACCACCCACAGGTCAAAAATATTCCTCCCCAAATTACATCTGTACTAAGCAGGGCGCAGTGGTGCACACCTGTACTTGGGAGGCTGAGACAGGAGGATTGCAGGTTGGAGGCCAGCACATGGTAACTTAGACCCTGTTTCAAAATAAGGCTGGGGGTGTAGCTCAGAGGAAACCCTCCACCCTGGGTTCAATCCCCAGTACCCCCCCCACACACAAATGCATCTGTACTGAACATGCAAAGACTTTTTTGTTGTCATTATTTTCTAAATATTACAATATAATCACTATTTACATAGCAATTGCATTGTATTAAGTATTATAAGTAGTGGGACGTGGTGGCGCATGCCTGTAATCCCAGTACTTGGGAGGCTGAGACAGGAGGATCACAGGTTCAAGGACAGTCTCAGCAAGTAGTGAGACCCTCATCAACCTAGTGAGATCCTGTTTCAAAATAAAACTAAAAAATATGAGTGGGGGTGTAGCTCAGAGGTAGAATGCCCCTAGGTTCAATCCCCAGTACTACACACACACAAAGTATTATAAGTCACCTAGAGATGATTTAAAGTACATGGAGGAGCCTGGCGTGGTGGCGCACGCTTGTAATCCCAATACTTGGGAGGTGGAGACCGGAGGATCCGGGTTTGCGGCCAGCCTCAGCTACTTAGTGAGGCCCTCCGCAACTTTGTGAGACCCGGTTTCAATAAAGGATAAAACAGGGTCAGGGGTGTAGCTTGGAGGTAGAATGCCCCTGGGTTCAATCCCCGGTACCGCAAAAAAAAAAAAAAAATACATGGAGGATTGTGTAGCTACATGCAAATGCTACACAAGGGACTTGACCATCTGTGGATTTTGGTATCCTGGGGGTTGGGGGTCCTGGAACCAATCTCCGCATATAGAGAGACAACTGTCTGCTGTTTTTTCCCATTATCCATTTTGGAATTACTTCAAATAGTCACTAGTTTGGTGTGTTAACCAGTCATAACATTTGAAGAATCATGACCAGATTAGACTTTGGAATAGTTTGGGAGGCAGGTGAAATGAAAGTGGGGGAGGGGAATGACCTTGATGACGCCCTGACCTTGGAGTCAGTCTCCCAGTAACCTGCCCAGTCTCCATCTGCCTTCCTCACACTGCAGACAGAGAGCAGCCGCCACTGAAGGAGAGTGTCGAGCTCAGTGTTAGCTGTGGAGTGCATGTTTTTTTTAGAATGCTGTGGGGCTGTTTGCTGGTTGGTAGGGCAGGTGGGCTTTGGAGTCAGGTCTGAGTTCTTCCCCCTCTGCAACTTATTACCTGTGTGGCTGTGTTAGTCAGCTTTCCGTCACTGTGACAAAATACATGAGCAACTTAAAAGGCGGAAGGATTGATTTTTGGCTCACCATTTCAGAGGTTTCAGTTCATCCACAGCTGGCTCCATTGCTTTTAGATCTGTGGCAAGGAGGAACCCTCATGGCAAAAGGGTATGGTAGAGGAAAGCTGTGCACCTCATGGCAGCCAGGAAGCAGACAGAGCAGGGAGGGGAGCGGAACAAGATACACCCTTTCAGGGCATGCTCCAGGTGACCTACTTCCTCCAACTAGACCCCACCACCTACAGTTTCCAGCACCTTCCACCAGTGCGATCAGCTATGAACCCATTGAGGGATCATCCACTGAGGAGCTCAGAGGCCCTGTGATCCAGACACTTCCCAAGAGCCCCACCTCTCAACACGGCTGCAGTGGGGACCCAACCGTCAACACCAAGCCTGCTTTTGGGGGACACCCCAGATCCAAATGGTAACAATGGCCTGAGGTGGTCACTCATGGTTCTCATTTTAGAATGATGATACTGCCGGCCCCTGGCTCAGGATTGCTGGAAAGATATGATGACAATGGTGGTAACAATACAGAGTACCAAGACTGTAGGAGGCAGATTTTAGCCCTTTATATGCATGACCTTCCCCTACTCCTCCCAATGACACCATACCCCCCCCCGTGTGTGTGTGTGTGTGTGTGTGTGTGTGTGTGTGTGTGTGTGTGTGTTACTGGTGATTAAACCCAGGGGCATTCTACCTCTGAGCTACACTCCCAAGTCCTTTTTATTTTTTGCTTTGAAACAGGGTCTCACTAAGTTGCTGAGGCTGTCCTGGAACCTGCGATCCTCCTGTCTCAGCCTCCCAAGTACTGGGATTATAGGCTTGCACCACCATGCTTGGCTTATTAGCCCCATTTTATAAACAAGCAAAGTCCAGAGAAAGTGTCTGAGTTCACACAGGAAGGAGGGGGATCCAGCTTCAGCACTCACTTGATCAACCTCCCACCAGCCTACTTCCCTGCGCTATAAAGTGTCTGACACTTAGAGCACAATACAGGGTTAGGCTGAAATGATGACTAATCCTTCCACATCCTCACATCCTCAGCCCACCCACCAGCCTATGGAGGTCATGCAAATACCTACCTCCGCCTGCAGGACAGTCTCCCTAAATGACTCCTGGTGTGGATCATGTGCCCCCGCCCCCGCCCCATCCTCCCACACTTGCCCCTCTCTGAAGGCCCTGCCGGTGAAGTCCCGAGGATGAGGCTTCATCTTGCCATTGATGCTGGTGTCCGCCATGCCCTGACCCTGGCCCCAAACCCTCTGGTCAAGTTCCCTGGGTGCTACTGTGATAATGTACCTGAAAAAAGTAATTTTTTTAGCCTCGTTTTCTACCCTAAAAATTAAATTCCCTGTCTTTACTGCCCCAAGGACAAGATTAGTCCCCCAAGGACGGAAAAACCAGTTCCTGCCTTTATTGCCCCTAAGGATGACATCCAATAAATCAGTTCCTGCCCTTACCTCCGCCCCAGGACAAAGCCCTAAAACCGACCCCCACCTCTGTGTTTAACCCCCTACCCTAAACTAATCACTTTACCCCTAAATAAGGGAAAACTTTCTGTGGTTGGCTGATTCGAACCCAAACTGCAAAAACCTGTCTCTGTACCCTCAGCTTATTCTATAAAAAGAGAGCTGTAAGCTACACAAGGGGCTGCCGTTCTAGCCTGTGCTGGTGGACGGTAGCCCCGCGGTATTAAAGCCTCGCCTTAACTGAGTCGGTGGTCTTGGAATTTCTGTTTCTCGTGCCTTGTTCAACACTACGAGTCAATGAGAGCTGGTACGGAAGATCCGGGTTACTCAAGGGCCCACAGTCTTAAGAAATGGAGGGGCTTTCTCCTCAAAACTCTTCACTGAGGGGCTCAGGGGCACCAAGGGCTTTTACAGGAAGGGGCAGGAGAAGCAGGGCAGGGAGGCGACTGTGGGGCGCGGCCTTTGTCATCCAGGGCCTGTCTCTACTTTTTTTTTTTTTTCTTCTCTGGGACATGGAACATGGCAAAGGACCTCCAGCTCCAAGGGTAGTATCTGTATTCCTCTATACAGACAGATTACTTCACTGTACGGTAAATGTCACAGCAGTTTATAGGCTTTGTGTTAGTTGAAGTACAGTAGAACTAAGGCTTAACCACATCCTGTTGGGGCTTCTCTTTAGAATTCAGAACATTGGGAAAGGGAGGGGATGCAAACCTTGCAAAAGATCGGGCAAGGGCCAGAGGGCAAAGGAAGGGAGGGAGGCTGGGTGGACTCACCAAAGGAGGAGCCTGTTATATATTGACTTATGTAAATGATCATCTTTACATTTGAATTCTTGCTAAGAAAACTGTCTTAACTTTCCATCTAGTCAGGGAAGCCTTTGAACCTCATCAGGGATTTGCTATCAACTTCCTACCCTTGACCTGGGGTCCTAGCAGGTGGCTGCTCAGGGATTTTGGTGTGTGGTTACCCTAGAGACCAAAATGTCTATTGCTTCTGAGATGATTCCCTCCTCAGAGGAAGGCAATGTAAATTTAGAAAACCAATCCTACTTCTCTTCCAACCAATGGGACATAAGCCTCAATACAGTGATATTTTCAGTGGCCCAAGTAACAACAGGAAGAGAATTAGACAAAAGATTTCTAGGAAAATAAGAATGGAAGCTGGGCGTGGTGGCGCGCGCTTGTAATCCCAGTACTTGGGAGGCTGAGACAGGAGGATCACAGGTTCACAGCCAGCCTCAGCTACTTAGTGAGGCCCTCCACAACTTAGTGAGACCCTGTTTCAAAATAAAAAATAAAAAATAGGGCTGGGGGTGTAGCTTGGAGGTAGAATTCCCCTGGGTTTTATTCCCAGTTCTGCAAAAAAAAAAAAAGGCCTACATTTTAATTTAATGAAAACTGAAACTGATGACATTATCTTCTACAGGTTTGAATTTACTAAAAGGTTTCAAGATAGCCTGTATGAGGGACAGTGGACCCTTAGTAATTTCCAGACCTTTGTGGTTAAAATCTGGTTTAGCCAAACTTAGGCTTGCAAGGCCCTTTGTGTCGAGGGCCGAGACCTGTCTTAGAGGCACACTGAGATTATCATCTTGGACCAGCCCAGTTTGGATACATGGTATTTGCCTGGGTGGGATCTGTTCGCAAACGGACACATTCCAAGGGACCTGCTGTAATCTTCAAGGTGCTAATGGTCAATCCTTCCTTCCCCTAGGCTTGCCACATAATTGCTGATCCCTGTTTGATTAATCCTTACCGAAACCTGAGATAATTGCTGATCCCTGTTTGACTAACTTTTATGATGCCTTGTCTAAAGTGTCTGTAAAAGTAAGGTGCTGGCTACAGAGCAACGGGAGAATTTGCCATCTCTATCTCCTCCCCAACCCCCCGATTATTAAATATAACTATTTTGCAAATTACCATATCAGACTTCGTGTTGTTTCGTGCAAGAAGACCATTGTTAGGAAGCTGCTTGATGCAGCGACCGTCTGTGGCAGGATCCACAGACTTTAGGAAGCTGTCTGGGCAGCGACCGTCTGTGGCTGGGGACCATAGACTGTATTGTCAGGAAGCCGCTTGATGTAGCGACCGTCTGTGGCTGGTGACCATAGACAGTTTTGTCAGGAAGCTGCTTGACGCAGCGACCATCTGTGGCTGGTGACCATAGACAGTTTTGTCAGGAAGCTGCTTGGTGCAGCAACCTTCCGTGGCAGGAACCACGGAGTAGATCGTCCGCCGGAGCTACCGCAATACCTTTGTGTTAAAATGATTCTTTATGGAGCCGGGCGTGGTGGCGCTCGCCTGCAATTCCAGTACTTGGGAGACTGAGACAGGAGGAGGTTCACAGTCAGCCTCAGCAACTTAGTGAGGCCCTCTGCAACTTAGTGAGACCCTGTTTCAAAATAAAATATAAAATAGGGCTGGGGGTGTAGCTCAGAGGTAGAATGCCCCTGGGTTCAATCCCTAGTAGCACAGAAAAGAAAAGAAAAGGAAAAAAAGATCATTTATGATTGTGCTCTAATATTTCTTCAAATTCTTAGAGGGCAGCTGAATATTAAAAAAGAAGAAAAAAGACAGAAGATAACAAAAAGATAGATAACTCAGAAAAACAAATATATTCTGTGTTAAAGAGTTTCTCCTAGAAATAAATATTACAGGGTAAGATCTCTCATCCTTGGTCCTTGCTTCCCAAAAGAAAGATTTCAAGTGGAAAGCATAAATAGGGGAATATAAGAGGTTTATTCAAGCCGGGCGTGGTGGCGCACACTTGTAATCCCAGTACTTGGGAGGCTGAGACCGGAGGATCAGGGTTCGCGGCCAGCCTCAGCTACTTAGTGAGGTCCTCCGCAACTTAGTGAGACCCTGTTTCAAAATAAAGAATAAAAAATAGGGCTGGGGGTGTAGCTCGGAGGTAGAACGCCCCTGGGTTCAATCTCCAGTACCACAAAAAAAAAAGAGGTTTATTCAGGGAAGTGGGGGTACAGTTTAAGAGAAGGCCATGATAAGGGGTATGTTCCAGAGAAATGGTCTGGAACAGTTTGTTTCCTGGAACATGGCAGCAAGTTCTCTACCTGGTGGGATTTATTTACTCTGGAAACTATCCTCCTCATGTATATGCATTTTGGGGAGGAAACTCTCTTTTTGCGCCACAGCTTAGTGCACCTACACTGTTTACACCATGTTGGAAACTGCACCCCCCCTCCCGTGCCTAAGTGAAACAGGGGGGTCTAAATGGCAATTGCAGCTAGGCAGTGAATCTCCTTGTCTCTTCTTTTTTTTAATTTTTATTTATTTTATTTATTTATTTATTTATTTTGCCGTACCAGGGATTGAACGCAGGGGCGTTCTACCTCCGAGCTATACCCCCGGCCCTATTTTTTATACTTCATTTTGAAACCGGGTCTCACGAAGTTGCGGAGGGCCTCACTACGTAGAGAGAGAGACAGGGAGAGAGAGAGAGAGAGAGAGAGAGAGAGAGAGAGAGAGAAGAGAAGAGAGAAAAGAGAGAGAGAGAAGAGAGAGAGAGAAGAGAGAAAAGAGAGAGACAGAAGAGAGAAGAGAGAGAGAGAAGAGTGGGGAGGGGGGAGAGGGAGAGAGAGAGAGAGAGAGAGAGAGAGAAGAGGGAAGAGAGAAGAGAGGAGAGAGAAGAGAGAAGAGAAAAGAGAGGAGAGAGGAGAGAGAGCGCGCAAGCTGAGGCTGGTGGCGCACCCGGATCCTCCGGTCTCCGCCTCCCAAAGTACTGGGATTACAAGTGTGCACCACCACACCCGGCTTCCTTGTCTCTTCTTTAAGGACTGGCTGGATCCTCCGACCCACTCTTTTCCCTGCCCTGCTCATCTCTAACCTAACTACCTAACATTCTGAGACGGTAGCAAATTCTAACATTGTAAACACAAAAGATTAAGGAACTCAACATTCCCTTTAAACTCCCTTGAAAAATGCATACAGACTGTTTCTAAGACCTTTCAGAATTTAATTTTACATTAATGCCTTAAAAATTCACAGCCCTGCATCTCAACTGGGCAAAAGGGTTGAGGACCAGCACTCAGCATAGGCACAGGGATACCCTGAGCACAAGAGGACACTGGAAGTGTGGCTGTCAAAACCTGCCACGCAGGCCAGGAGGCGGCAGGCTCTGCCACACGCAGTTCTCCACAAATACTCAGTTAAATTGGCAGGAAAATAGGCTTCGTTCAAAGCCGGCTTCGATGGGAGATGGAGGAAAGTCTTATGTAGCAAATCACCATCTTTGGAGACCCAGGAGTCAAACAGTTTTTATAAGAGTGGCACCATGGACAAAAGGCAGGAAATACACATATGCAGATTTAGGTGGACACAGAACCTGACAGTCTCAGTTACCTCAGCAACTGTCAGGAGCCGGGAGCCTTTCAGCTTTTGCTCCCAGTATGACAAAATACAGAAAGTTAAATGACAAAAAGTCAGAAATTAAAATAATTTGGAAAGCCGGGTGTGGTGGCGCACGCTTGTAATCCCAGTACTTTGGGAGGCGGAGACCAGAGGATCTGGGTTCGCGGCCAGCCTCAGCTCTCTCTCTCTCTCTCCCTGTCTCTCTCTCTCTCTCTCTCTCTCTCTCTCTCTCTCTCCTTAGTGAGGCCCTCTGC
>PVJS01057666.1:0-11989 GCA_004027185.1 Glis glis | reverse complement strand
GAGAGAGAGAGAGAGAGAGAGAGAGAGAGACAGGGGGAGGGAGAGAGAGAGAGAGAGAGAGAGAGAGCTGAGGTTGGCCACGAACCCGGATCCTCCAGTCTCTGCCTCCCAAAGTACTGGGATTACAAGCATGCGCCACTGCGCCCAGCCCAGCTGGTGACTGTTGATAAACACATTGGAGCAATATTTCCATGTGTGGATATGCTGCCTCCAGTACCTAGAGGGGCCTGTCAAGCATAGCACTTCCTTCTTAGGGGTGGGAGGGGCAAAATAGGATGTGCTGTCCATAGCCCAGTGTGCTAGGGCAGTGGGATAGGTTGCTGAGAGACCAAAGACACCCAGAGGTGGCGTGCGAGACATAAGCTTTATTACAATCTGCTTATGGGAAGGTTCAGTGGTGACAGGCTGGACTGAGAGCACCTCCGACCCTCATGGTAGTTGGCCAGAAAGTAGCACCTCCAGCGGTGTCCAGTGGTGGCCGGCTAGATGAGCACACGTCGCCTCCACAGTGCTCCGTTCCGCACCAGCTACTGCAGGGAGGTGGGGTTTCTAGCTTCAGCTCTATGAGAAGTGACTTCATTAGCTTGCTGTGTCCCATCGCATGACCAGCATTCCAAGAACAGCTGTCTCGGCAGATGTGCAAGAAAGTAGTTTCTACCGGTAACACTAGTTTGTCCTAGTTTCCAGTATGTGAAAGAAAGAGACTCGATATCCTTTAAGATAATACTTATCTGGACATTCCGGTTCAGGCCTACTCTCATAGGCTCTTGGGAATGGAAAGGGGTGCTTCAGGAACATGAGATTTGACTGTACTCCTTTCTTTCAAGGATGACACCCATGATTAATTGTCCTTGACTTGGTGAGGACGTCCCAGTACAGCCCCCTTCATGGGACCCCTCCAACGTCACTGATGTGGCAGGGCCCTGATTCTTCTCAGAGCGAGTTCCCTACCTCTGCAGGATGTGTGCCTTGGAACTTCTTGCCCTTCTGGTTCTATTAATGTATTGTGGTGAGAGCTAATATGAGGCCTTTGTCCCCGCACCAACCAGTCCATGAATATGGGCTGCCCCAGGGAAGGACACGTGGTCTTATCCAACACAGTGGCCTTCCGTGAAGGACAATCCCAGAGAGGGACCCAGCTGTGAGCTATTTCAGCTGCTCATATTCCCGGAAGCTGGAAAACAAGTGGTTCCACCCTGAAGAGGGTCTGGGTAGCACAGGACACCCACTAGGGATAGAAAGTGGAACACATGGCCATAGTGTTTCAGAGCAGCTAGAACCTTCTAAAAGGAGCGCCAGCAAGCCCTGCAGCACCAGAAAGAGTCAAGAGTCCTCTAGGGGTGAACTTTGGGGGAGCTACAATTGGAGCAGAGAGAACAAAGAGGGGCAAGCCTTCCCTCTGGGGAGAAGGTGTTTTATTAACTGAGAATCAAGAGGAAACCAAACTGTACACCTGCTATTTTTGCCGCTTGGCTACACGATCAAAGAAACTGGTCAGACAGGAAAGAACAGATGGTAATTCAAAGCCAAGACAAGCGTAGGGAAGGGGCCTCTTGGAATGAGCTTTTGCTTCCAAGGCTCGAAGACCATGCAGTGTCTGAGAGCTTAGGGGTGTGGGGGATGCCGGAGAAGGGCTGCACGGTGGGGGTGAAGGAAACTACAGAGCATACTGGGCTCCCCACATCACCAAGTTCCCCAGCTTGACTCAAAATGTATAGATGTCTTAACCACAAAATAACACAATAAGCTGGGCATAGTGATGCATGCTTGTAGTCCCAGTACTTGCGAGGCTGAGACCGGAGGATAGCAGGTTCGTGGCCAGCCTCAGCAACTTAGTGAGACCCTGTTTCCAAATAAAGAATAAAAAATAGGGCCGGGGGTTTTGCTCAGAGGTAGAATGCCCCTGGGTTCAATCCCAATACACAAAGAAAAAGAAATAAAGAAAGAGACAGAGAGAGAGAGGGAGAAAAAGAGGGAGGATAGGAGGGAGGGAGGGAGGAAGGGAGAAAGGAAGGAAGGAAATATTAATAATGTATTTTATGTAACCCAGTATATAAAAAATAGCATCATTTCAATATGTAACCAATATATATTTTAAATTATTAAGGCATTTTACATTCTTTTTAAAACAACCTTCTATATCTGGTATGTTTTCCATACTCACAGCACCTATCGAACCAAACTAGCCACATTTTAAGTGGTCAGTAGCCACATGTGGCTTCTGGCTGCCATACTGGACAGTGCAGAGCTAAGGGTTGAAATCAAAGGGCACACAGGATGGCGGGGAACGCCAAAGAGGGGCCCCTATCTTGGCCCAAGGATATATGGGAGCCGGTATGTGTTTATCCAGACCTGCAACCTCCCTGCTTCCTAGAGGAAATAGCAGCCAGGCTGTGTCAGCCCCATGGCATGAGGATTGGGCTAGAAGATGTCCCTGCCCCGCTGGGAGGATGCTCATGGTAGGCGTGCTTAGAGTGTGCAAGGCCCACTCCCCAGCACCGCACAGAGGGCGACCTGTGAGCACCGAGCAGATACGTTGTACATCTCATCGTCACATCTTTTTAAAATGTGGTAAGGTACAAACACCATAAAATTCCCACCATAATCATTGAGAGTTACATTAAGAGTGCAGTTTGGTGGCTTTAAGCACGTTCACGTTGTTAGGCTGCCATCACCCCTTTCCAGAACTTGCTTCATCTTCCAAAATCAAAACTCTTTATCCATTAAGCACTCACTCCAGTCCCTTCTCCCCCAGACTCTGGCCACAACCATTCTACTGTCTGTCTCCATGAATTTGTCTCTTCTACGTCCCTCAGAGAAGGGGAGTCATAGAGTATTTGTCTCTTATGACTGGCTCATTTCACTTAGCGTAATGTCTTCAAGGCTCGTCCACATTGTAGCATGTGCCAGATGTCCCCTTTTTAAAGGCTGAAGAAGATCCCATTGTATGTGTGCATGACATTTCTCATCTGTTCATCCATGGACAGACACTCGGCTTACTTCTTCCTTTGGTTATTGTTAATAATGCTGCTATGAACACGGGGGTACAAATATCACTTCAACAGACTGCTTTTATTTCTCTTGCGAATATACCTAGAAGTGGTATTTTTAGATAATATGGCAATTCTGTGTTTAATGTTTGAAGGAACCACCAGTGTGTAATTGTAGTCTTGGGGATTGAACTCGGGGGGCATTCTACCACTGAACTATACTCCAGCCCTTTTTATTTTTTGTTTTGAAACAGGGGCTCGCTAAGTTGCTAAGGCTGGCCAGCCTCAAACCTGCGATCCTCCTATCTCAGCCCAAGTACTGGGATTACAGGCATGTACCACCATGCCCGGCTTCATTGTTACATTTTTAAAATAGCATTTTCAGCTGGACGTGGTGCGCACACCTGTAATCCCAGTACTTGGGAGGCTGAGACCGGAGGATTGCAGGTCCGCGGCCAGCCTCAGCTACTTAGTGAGGCCCTCCACAACTTAGTGAGACCCTGTTTCAAAATAAAGACTAAAAAATAGGGCTTGGGGTGGAGCTCGGAGGTGGAATGCCCCTGGGTTCAATCCCCAGTACTGCAAAAATAAATAAATAAATAAATAATAAAATAACGTTTTCTAGCCCAGAAGATATGTATAAAATCTATGTAAGGCCACAAAAAGAAATGTTGATAATTAACTATCCTTTCTTTTTTTTTTTTCTGCCTGCAGTTTTTGGGTAACCCTCATCACAGCACACTTCTGTTGTTCTCCTTCCCACTCTCCGAAGAGAATGAAGTGTTTGACAAATTAAGTGTCATTACAGAAGACTCTGAAGTCAGTAAGCAGAATTCTGGTGACAGCTGCAGCCTTGGGACCCCGTCTGGGCTGGGACCCCCAGAACTAGTTTCCAGGGAGGAAACCCACTCAGCCGGATACAGTGACTCCCCACTTCTCACGTCTGCCTCAGAGAGTGATCAGACCTGAAAAGACCCCACATCTCGAACTCTTGGACGCTCGACTTGTCCAAACAACCAAAGAGAAGTTTTAAAGGCTCATTGTGGCAAAAACACTCCATCTTAGGACCTCACTGCTTTATAAAGACTTTAATGATTTAAAAAAAAATCAGGCCAGGCTTGCTAGTGCACACCTATAATCCCAGTACTCAGGAGGCTGAAACAGGAGGATCACAGGTTCCAGGCCAGCCTCAGCAACTTGGTGAGATCCTCAGCAACTTAACAAGACCCTGTTTCAAAATAAATGATTTTAAAAAGTGGGCTGGGGGTAGAATGCTCCTGGGTTCAATCCCCAGTCCCAAAAAGAAAAAAGAAAATGGCTACTGAATGTGTGATTTTCAGCCTCTTATGCTTACTAAAACAAAGACCAGAGCCGAGGGTGGTGGCGCACGCTCGTAATCCCAGTACTTGGGAGGCTGAGACCGGAGGATCCAGGTTCGCAGCCAGCCTCAGCTAGTTAGGCCCTCCACAACTTAGCGAAACCCTGTTTCAAAATAAAGAATAAAAAAATAGGACTGGGGCTGTAGCTCGGAGGTAGAATGCCCCTCGGTTCAATCCCCAGTACAGCAAAAATAAATACATACGTACATAAGTAAAACAAGGACCATGATTTAATTGTGAGAAACAGAAATATTTAGAATTAGGAATAAAAAATAGAGATGCTATGAAATCCTACCAGAGTACCGATAGACTGGCCAAAAAAACAATTCAAAATTGGCTGGTACCACACCGGACAGACATGAACTTTTTGGATTCTCAGGAAGACTTTGAAGAGATTTCTTTTTCTACCTGTGTGTGTTTCATATACCACTGGTGCTCTGCTAAAACTTTCTGTCTACCCTGTATGTGTTTGTGTTTGTCAACTTTTGGTTGTTGTAACAAAATACCTGATATAAACAAGTTCAAAGAAGGAAAGGTTTGGGCTCATGGCTTCCGGGGGCTCATCCAGGGCTGCTTGGCCCTGTTGCTTTGGGCCTGTGGCAGCACAATACATCATGGCAGAAGCACGTGTCAGAGGAAGCTGCTCATCTCCTGGCAGCCAGGGTCCCAACATCCCCTTCATGGGCACACCCCACGTCAAGAGCCCCACCTCTTAAAGGTTCTACCACATCCCAGTAGCACCACAGGCTGGCGGCCAAGTCTTTAGCATATGGGCCATTGAGGCATTTATTATCCAAAGCATAATAGTGTTAATGGAATCACATTTTGTGTGATTGTTAGACAGTGAATGAGGCTCCCATTTTCCATTTTGTATGTCCTTCAACAGGTATTTCTTTGCTCCTGTCTGTTATCAACCAAGCATGAGCTGGGACTGAGGTTCTGCAGTTGTATGGAAGCTGCAAAGAATGGAAGGTCCCCAGGCCTTGTCCAACGCAGACACTTACTGGCTTGTGGCTCGCCATTTTCTTCATCTGTCTGTGGGGATGAAAAGACCTAAGGACTAGGTCTATACCAGCATCAGCAGATAATAGGCATCCAATAAATGGTAGAGACTCTCATCAGCAACATCATCTTATAGGTGTGCCTACCTCTACAAATGTGGCGACAAATGTCCCTCCCTCTGTGCCAGACTGCCCAATAAAGCAGCTCCATCCAATGCCCCCAGATAGGAAAAACACTTTTTGAAATCATTTCACATTGGGGACTGAGGATGTAGCTCAGTGGTAGCACACTGGCCTAGCAAGCATGCAGCCCTGGGTTTAATCCCCAGCACCACAATTAAAGGAAAAAGAAATCATTTGATATTGAACTGAGGATGTAGCTCAGTGGTAGAGCACTTGCCTAGCATGCACAAGGCCCTGGGTTCAGTCCTCAGTGCCACAAATAGATAAATGAAATTGTTTGACATTTTTAAAAGAAATATATCCAAATTAATTTTACTGCAACTTTAGTAGAAATTTAATTTGTGCTGTAAGACAAGTTGCATAGAAAACTATTTAAAGCCCCTGAGGAAAAATATCCGTGGTTTAAAGTACAACTGGGCCGGGCGTGGTGGCGCACGTTTGTAATCCCAGTACTTTGGGAGGCAGAGACCGGAGGATCCGGGTTCGCGGCCAGCCTCAGCTCTCTCTCTTTCTCTCTCTCTCTCTCTCTCCCTGTCTCTCTCTCTCTCTCTACCTAGTGAGGCCCTCGGCAACTTTGTGAGACCCGGTTTCAGAATAAAGTATAAAAAAATAGGGCCAGGGGTGTAGCGCGGAGGTAGAATGCCCCTGGGTTCAATCCCCGGTACCGCAAAAAAATAAAGTACAATTGGTTAGCTGGGTGTAGTGGCGCATGCCTGTAATCCCAGTATTTAGGAGACTGAGACAGGAAGATTGCAGGTTTGCGGCCAGCCTCAGCGACTTAGCGAGGCTCTCTGCAACTTAATGGGAGCCTGTTTCCAAAAAAAGTAGGGCTGGGGGTGTAATTCAGAGGCAGAATGCCCCTGGGTTCAATCCTCAGTTCCTCAGTACACACACACACACACACACACACACACACACACACACATGCATACACATACACACATGCATATAACTGGTTTTGTTTCTTGGGGGAAATAATGAGAGGATCTCTGGGCAAAATGAAGGCAAAGAGTAGAGTCTGCTTAATTTTATAAGGTTATTTTATGATGAGTGGGAATTGTGGGATTCAATTCTTTTTGTGTGTGTGTGGTACCGGGGGTTGAACCCAGGGGCATTCTACCTCCGAGCTACACCCCCAGCCCTATTTTTTGTTCTTTATTTTGAAACAGGGTCTCACTAAGTTGCAGAGGCCTCACTAAATAGCTGAGGCTAGCCGCAAACCCAGATCCTCCCATCTCAGCCTCCCAAGTACTAGGATTACAAACGTGAACCACCACACCCGGCTGTGGGATCCAATTCTTATAGCATAAAATGTGTAGTGTTTTTTTGTTTTGGGTTTTTTTTGTTGTTGTTGTTAGTTGGTCTTCAGAGTCTATATAACAATGTTTTGACCTGATGAGAGATAAGACATTGATTAAACTACGTAATTAACATGTTTCAAGAAAGCACTACAAAGCCAGGCATGACAACACATGCCTGTAATCCTAGTACATGGGAGGCTGAGACAGGAGGATTGCAGGTTTGAGGCCAGCAAGCGATAATTTAGACAGACCCTGTTTCAAAAAAAATAAATAAAATAGGACATTAGAAGTATAGCTCAAAGGTAGAACCCCCACTGGGTTCAATCCCTAGTACACCCCCCCAAAATAAATGAGTTTAAGACCATAAGATTCAGGATCCCAGATGACCCAACACCCCTTCAAACACATCACAAGTCCTGGCACGTTTCTGGGGTCACTTTTATTGATCTGCCAGATCAGTCCTGCCTCTTTCTTTCTTCCAAGGTACTGCAGCTACAAGGCAATTGTGGAATTCAACACAGCACAATCCCAGCTGCTCTACAACCCTAAAGGTTATTAGCACAACACTTTGCCAAGTTCTTAACTTTACATGGGAAACATTTTCATTTTTAGAAAAATGTTAGCCAAGCATGGTGGCACACACTTGTAATCCCCCACTTGGGAGGCTGAGATAGGAGGATCACAGGTTCAAGACCAGCCTCAGCAACTTAGTGAGGCTCTCGGCAACCTAACAGGACCCTGTTTCAACTAAACAAAAAATAAAAAGGTCTGAGGGTGTAGACTGGAGGTAGAATGCCCCTGGTTTCAATCCCCAGTAACAAACACACACACAAACACACACACACACAAACACACACACACACATACACACACACACACGCCCAATGACTATCCATCTGCAACAAAATTTTAAAAAGTCTTTAAGCAACAGCATGAACAACAGCATCTGCTCCTGAAGTAAGACAATATATGTAAACAATAGATAAAAATGAGACAAAAGGAAAAACAAAATCTCTAACTCTAACCTAAAAGCCTTTGCTAGAGTTCCTCAGACCTTCACTCCCAAGCCAGTATACCTCCCAGGCCTATCACGCCCAAATTTCTGGGAAACCTATAAATCTTAGAACTACCATAAATGCACTTACTTGTGAAATTTACCTTGTACCCTATGTGATAAATAGAGTAAGCAATAGCCGGGCGTGGTGGGGCACGCTTGTAATCCTACTACTGGGGAGGCTGAGACAGGAGGATCGCAGGTTCAAGGCGAGCCTCAGCCACTTAGTGAGGCCCTCCACAACTTAGTGAGACCCTGTTTCAAACTAAAGAATTAAAAAAATAGGACTGGGGGTGGAGCTTGGAGGTAGAATGCCCCTGGGTTCAATCCCCAGTACCGCAAAAAAAAATTTTTTAATAAATAAATAAATAGATTAAGCAAAGAGAGAGATGATATTTTAAGAAACATATAATCTGGGTACTTTTCAATGTTATCTACCGAACAGATCATGGGGACTATGCCAGTCTACGGATCCTAAGATCGCCAAGCCACTATAGGCCATCTGTGATCGCGAGACTGTGATCACCAGACTGAGGTCATCTTCACACCGTTTCCTGCACCCTCCCTTCGCCAAGTTCCCTTTAAAAGAAGAGCCCAAGGGTCCCAGAAGCATCTCTCCCTCTCCAGAGAGCCCACGTTCTCCTCTGAATGTGTGTCCCTTGCTTTCCTAAATTAATCCCTTTACAGCTAACTGAAAGGTACTTAAATTTATTTCTGTGACATTTGTTGAGGACACCACTCAACTCTTGAGTTGAGGTCCCCCTCTCCAGGAATTTACACTTCTACCTTAAAAAAAACTCTATAGTCTATTAAAAAATTAAATATCACCTTTCTCATATTTCTCTTTCCCAGTCTTTAAAAAATAAAACAAAAGTGATTTTAAAACCAGGCATGGTGATACACACCTGTAATCCCAGTACTTGGGAGGCTGAGACAGGAGAATCACAAGTTCAAGGCCAGCCTCAACAACTTAGCAAGGCCTTCAGCAACTTAGCAAGACCCTACTTCAAAATGCAAAATTAAATAGGGATGGGGGTATAACTCAGATATAGTATACCTCTGGGTTCAATCCTCACTACCACACCCAAAAAAGTCATTTTAAATTTAAATTTACACTTAAACAAATAGAATGCTATTCCACTGGGAATGACCTGCAGTCGAAAGTCCCCTGGGGGCCTGCCCCTGGACTGTGGAGCATCACCTGTCCTTGGTCCCGGGGTGTGAGCTTGGCTGGCAGATCCTGCATCTCCCTGCATGGCTGTCCCTCCACTGCTTCTTGGCCCCTGGTGACAGCACAAGCTCCCTGGGCGGATGGGCACAGGCTGGTGCTCCTGGGCACAGGAGGGCAGGGGACCATTCCGATCACAAGTTGTCCTGATTGCAGGTGACTACTTGCAGACTGTACAGAGTTCACCAGAACCCGAGTCCCCGCGAGGTGTTTCCTGCTGGGTGATGGGGTTTTTCATCTTGTCAGACCACTGTGCAGCTCCTGGGTGACATCCTGATGGCCATCCCTGATCTGGTGGCTCCTGGTGAGTCATGCACAGGCCTCCCCACAGGCTGGCTGTCCACCGCCCCTTCCTGTCTCGGTGGGGAGACTCTTCCACCCCCTTCTGCTGTTTAAAGACCTTAAAATGAAATATCCTAGTGGAGAAAGATCTGGAGTTTATCAGACTTCCTTATCTTCAATTTACAGTTCGGTGTTTCTAAGTTATTTTCAATCACACTGTGAGGGAGCAGCCACTGTATTTTTAGCTTTTACTCAGGCTGAGGCTGGCCTTAAGACAGAAATTTGTTCTCTTCCCCAGTTAAGCTCTTCCTCCCTGGATGTGGGGTTGACGGGGACCTGAGACCTACCCCTACAGACGCACCTGGGTCTTGAGGGAAGAGAAGGAGCTGCCCTGTTTTTAATTCTAGCCCTGCTGTGGATCCTTGGTGTCCTTTTGGCCTGACTTGCATCGAATCCCTTCATATGTTTTGGGGCCCTCCCACCTTACAAGTGTGACTGCCTCTCCCTGGCGAGTGGTCCAAAATGTCACACGCTCATTTTCCCAGCCCCCACCCCTTGCTGCCAGGCTATGGGCACATGCCTGGGATCCGCCCCAGCTTTGAGGTAGAAGACAGAGGGGCACAGCAGCAGCGGCAGGGGACCTGGGAGAAGCATTCGGTGGTCGGGGATCGGCAACTACATTCGAGATATCCCCACCACACTGGGTCTGATTTGGAACTGTTTCTGTCTGTGCCCACCCCCCCCCCAAGGCTATTCTCCAACCCTTCTAGAGATTCTGGGATCCCCACAATGTCATAGTAAGAAACTGCTCATCTGCTTCTATCAGCTAGAGACGGTTTCTCTGTTTGCAATTAAAACTCTGAGATGGCCTTGCAGAGTGAAGTAAACTGGACACAGATTCTCCAGGCCTAAAAACCCACCCAGCCAGGTGCAGGAATTAGATCTCCCCCGCTCCGCCCCGGGTGGAACCAGAGGCCGCTCGGCAACCAAGGCCGATAACCACACTGAGAAATACACTCTTCTACTCTTCTGTCTGCTCGTCTCCGCTCCGCACACCCACACTCGATTCCCACCACTGATGGGTGTTCGCTCAGTGTTGAAAACAAGTCCTTTCACATATTCATCCGTCTTAGTCCACTTGTGTTGCTGTAACACAATAGCTGAGGCTGGATACTTCCTAAAGGAAAGAAGGTTTTTAGCTCACAGTCCTGGAGGCTCAGATCATGGTGTCAGCAACTACAGACCCTCACCAGGGACTACAAGGAAACCATGTGGATATGGGTTTCTGTTTTAGTTTCTGAACAAAGGGGCAGACATCTATCTTTCCTGAGAAGTTCTAAGCTCAGGCTGGCCCTCATGCAGATTTGCAGCCCCGAATCCCCCAGCCTGGGTAGTCAAACAAAACTTCAGGGTTAAATGTTGAAGATTACAAAAACTCGAAAAGAACGCATCACAGGCAAGAGGCAGCAGAAACTACAGGCAGAAACTAAACTGCCCCACAGACTCCGAGGCTGCCACGAATTCTCAGCGAATGTACAAAGAGTGTGCTTAGTGAGGTTGGATGCGAGGAGACATTGATAGTGTGAGGATAACACAGGAAACGAATCACTCAGCTCTGCCAGGCTAACAGCACACCCCACATCCCAGCGGCTTTTCACAACAATGTCTTATTTCTTGCTCCTGTCACCCATGACTGGAGGACAGCTGTGGTCTGTTCCAATCTCAGTGGCTCTTTCATTCTGAGACCTAGGCTAGAGGACATCCCAAGAGGAAGAGAGACACATGCTGGGGTTATGAAAGCTCCTGCATGTCGCGTCTGTCCCCATCCCTTTGGCTGGCAAATTCATCCAGATGTGTTGCAAGGGCCGCCAGGTTGAGGAGGATGTGGGCGATCCAGGTGTTAGGGCTGCAATATTTGCAGACAGGAAGCGAAGGCGGGCAGAGCCCCGCCTGCCAGAAGATGTCTGACAATTCTAGGACTAGACAGGACTTTGGCAGGTCATCTTGCAAGCTACCCCTAAGACATTCTAGAAGAAAACAGAAAACACACGTCCACCTTGCTTGAAAGGCCCCTGAGGGCAAATCAGTGTGAGCCATCTTCACCCACCTCCCTTCCCACCCCTTGCCCTTCTTTGTGGCAGCCCAGCCTTACTGGAAGGATCTCACTGTACTCTATGCTGGGGCTCCTGCCTCCCCCACATCCCACCTTTGACCAGATCAGCCCCAAGGCGCCCTGTGCCTTCCTTTCACAAAAGCAGGCCTCAACCATAGCTGCATATTGCAGCCATCTGGGGGGCTTCAATGCCTGAGCCGAACACGGTGGCGCACTCCTGTAATCCTGGTACTTGGGAGGCTGAGACAGGAAGATCGCAGGTTTGAGACCAGCCTCAGCAACTCAGCAAGGCCCTCAGCAACTTAGTGAGACCCTGTTTCAAGATAAAAGACAAAAAGGGCTGGGGTTATAGCTCAGAGGCAGGATGTCTCTGGGTTCAATCCCCAGCACCAAAAAGAAAGACAGAAAAATAGGAAGGAAGGAAAAGAGAGGAGGGGAGAGGAGAGGAGGAGAGGGGA
>PVJS01057665.1:0-11989 GCA_004027185.1 Glis glis | reverse complement strand
GGGCGTTCTACCTCTGCGCTACGCCCCCGGCCCTATTTGTTATACTTTATTTTGAAACCGGGTCTCACGAAGTTGCGGAGGGCCTCACTAAGTAGAGAGAGAGAGAGAGAGAGAGAGAGAGAGAGACAGAGAGAGCTGAGGCTGGCTGTGAACCCAGATCCTCCGGTCTCCGCCTCCCAAAGTCCTGGGGTTACAAGCATGCGCCACCACGCCTGGCTCCCGCTTTTGTTTCTAACACTTACATATCTTAATTTTTTAAGAGGTAAGTTATTATCCATATTTGTGTGTGTGTGTGTGTGTGTGTGTGTGTGTGTGTAATATTGGGAATTGAACCCAGGGGCATTCTACCTCCAAGCTACATCCCCAACCCTATTTTATTTAAAAAAAAAAATTTTTTTTTTTTGCAGTACTGGAGATGGAACCCAGGGGCATTCTACCTCTGAGCTCCACCCCAGCCCTATTTTTTTTTTCTTTATTTGGAAACAGGGTCTCACAAAGTAGCTAAGGCTGGCCACGAACCTGAGATCCTCCTGTCTCAGCCTCCCAAGTACTGGGATTACAAGTGTGCGCCACTCTGCCCGGCTCCTATTTTTTTTTCAAACAGAGTCTCACTAAATTGCTGAGGGTCTCACTAAGTTGCTGAGGCTGGTCCTGTGATCCTCTTGTTTCAGTCCATAGTATGAAAAAAAGTAAAATATATACATATAAAACTATACAACTTTTTGACAAATCCTTTAAAAACAAGTTGAAAACATCATGATATACTTCCTAAATACCATACAGTAATACTAAATATAAAATTATGGTATTTTGGGTTCTTCTGTTTTAGATATTATCACTTGACTTTCTATTATGGGAGCAGAAGATTTCATTTTTTGACACCACCGCCCATCTGTTTCACATCTGCCATCCTCCCAATTCAGTTATTGTACAATTTTAGATAAAATGTATTCACATCATATACTATTTGTGTTTGTGTGTGTGTGTGTGTGTGTGTGTGTGTGTGTGTGTTACTTTGGATTGAACCCAGGGGCATTCTACCTCCGAGCTCCACCCCCAGCCCTATTTTTTATTCTTTATTTTGAAACAGGGTCTCACTAAGTTGCAGAGGGCCTCACTAAGTAGCTGAGGCTGGCTTCAAACCCGGATCCCCCTTCTCAGCCTCCCAAGTTCTGGGATGACAAGTGTGCGCCACCACGCCCGGCTTATTCCCAAGTCTTTGGCAGACCCGGCTTCACCTCTGCCTCATGCCAGGGTGGTGATGATGGGAACTTCCCAGGGGAAGCAGCCCTCCCCTTCAAGATTCTCCTTCTACGACTTGCCTTGGAATGTCAGGCTACCCTTTTAAGAAAGTGAGCAACGTTCATTAGAGTCTCTTTGCACCAGGAACAATAGAACAATGCAAAGGGATCTAAGGGTTCTCTTAAGTAAATAAATTCCCATCATGTGATTTCAGATGGAAAGATTATGATGAAGTCTACCAGTTATCTATTACTTGGTAACATATCACCTCCCAACTTAGTGTCTTCAAATACCTGTTTATTCTTTCTCACACTTCCACAGTTGGTTGGGCAGTTCCTCCGCTGGTTTTGCACGCACTCCCTGGCCGCACGCAGCTGGATGGCCGCCTGGGCTGGAAGTCTGAGCTGGCCTCGGTCATGGGTGTGGTGCTAGATGATGGGGTGCCTCCATTCTCCTCCCTGTGGCCTCTCAGTCTCCTGAAGTTGAAAGAGCAGCTTCCCGAGCCGACAGTCTCAGGTGTGTGCTCCAAGATGTGAAGGAAGCGCTTCTAGGCTACTTGACGCCTACACAGGAACCCAAACCACTTCTTTCTACCACATTCTATTTGTTAAAGTAAACAAATCCAGCCAAAATTAAGGGGGTGGAGAAATGAATACCCACCTCTGGAGGGGATGAAAAGCAGTCACTTTACAAAATGGGGTGCATCCTGGGGTTAGGTGGATGGGAGTGCGATTGTTGGTCATAAACATCTACCACATGGGTAGATTCAGAATGGATACGACTAAGCATTCAGTATTTATTTGGGGGATTAGGATATAGAATATTTTTTTCTTTTGTCTTCTTGAATTGTAACTTTAAATTTTTAAAAAAAGTATGGCAAAATAAATTTTCTCAAAAATATTTATTATAAGCCCAGCTTAGGGGTGCATGCTTGTAATCCCAGTACCTGGGAGGCTGAGACAGGAGGATCTGGGTTTAAAGCCAGCCTCAGCTACTTATTGAGGCCCTCTGCAACTTAGCGATACCCTGTTTCAAAATAAAGAATAAAAAATAGGGCTGGGGGTGTAGCTTGGAGGTAAAATGCCCCTGGGTTCAATCCCCAGTACTGCAAAAAAAAAAAAGTCCCATACCTAGAGGTACATATTTAATAAGCAATTAATTATTTTGTTTTCACTTCTAAAAATAATGTAGTTGCATGTCTTTAAAGATTGATGTGTAAACAGTGGCTTGCAGTTTATATTTGACTCTAATTTTATGGCCATGAATTAGCCCTATGATCATGAGTACAGGAAGATTTTACAATACCAATGTCTTTTCTCTCCAAGGAAAGTACATTAGATTGACATTCTAATATCTGGGCTATATTCTCAACCTGGAGGCTCAGTAGCCTTTAAACTTACCTTCAAGTAGGAAAAACAAAAAGCAAACAAACAAAAAGCCAAGCAAACAACAACAATAATAATATAAAAAAACAAGAGAAGGAACATTTTCTGTAACAATTTCAAATATGTACTCTCAGCGCTCTTTCGTAAGTCCTTCTCTCCACCAGAAACCCTAGGACTCACTTATCAGTGGATGGAGAAAAGAAATTCAAAGAGAAACACGCGCAGACACTGTTAGCCAGTGGCCAGCACAGAGCACACAAAATGATAAGAATGTCAATGTTTAAAAGAGCTGGAACTTTTTGAAACAGAGGAGTACATGGACTTTGTCAATCTGATGTTTTAACGAGGAGATAGATGGCACCATTTTGCTTCGCCAACTTTTTCTTGGAGGTGGGGGTGGGGGGGTTTGTTTCTGAGGATGCTAATTATATCTAAAGTTGTAGTCAAGAAAAAATTGTCCTCCAGACAGACTACTGTTCCTATAGCAATTGAGCTCAGAATTGGGTATTTTGGGAAAACAACAGAACTGAAAATAATTTAATGTCACTGACAAATACTAATACTTGAACTTTCCAACTTTGAAAGCAAAAAAAAGAAAGCAGTCAGGCAATTTCTATTAACAAGAATGTGAAAGACATAGATGCGTGTAAAGTAAAATTTCCCTCCCTTTCTACAATAGTAAGGTTCTTTCTAACACAATGAGAAGTCATTATCACTAAGAGTCGATTTGTATTTTACCTTTTAAACATAATATATATTTCAGTCCCACAAAACAGGTTTCGAAGTAAATAAATCTGCACATCGTAACTTCACAAATGTTCTTTTGACTTTGAATTTATTATTTCAACTGTCTTTGGTGAGGGCATTCCATATGCTTATAAATCTCTTCAGTTACTTTTTGTGTTTTAGTGCCTCATGTTAATGGACTCTATAACTGTTACATAAAACACATCTATCAGCAAAGGTTTAGGAACAAACATTTATACCAAGACTGTTTAAAAGTTGGCAGCCTTGGCGAATAGTAAATAACAGTGAATAGGACACAACATAAATACACGGATCAATTTAATAACGGATCGTCTCCAAAGAATTAAAAACAGGGCTGCCTGAACTGTCAAGGAAGACACATCCAGCTCTTGGATCAATGCAGCGCCAAGTAGGAGTGATCAGGGTTTCGTAGCACTAGATTTCAGCTCCCTTGCATAAATAAATTCCCCTTAATTTTTGGAATAAAATCAACGTTTAATCAGTCTCCTACTTCATTTTAAGTTGAAGAACCTGCTCTCCGCTTCTCGTTGCTTTCTAATTATCATTCTCAAATCCGATTCTGCTTCCATATTCCCTAAATAAACCATTTTGAACACTTACTCTTTACGTTAGATATCTGCAAAATCTCCATCACGCTTGAATGTCACAGAAGCAAGTACACGAAAGTGTCTGGTGAACGTCACTTCCTCCTTTTACAGGTTTCTATCACTACCTCTCAGGGTTACCGGAGCTATTGCACGCAAGGTGCTGTGCATGTGGTAGCTACTCCATGAAGAGAAGATTTCCCTTTCCCAATCTTTTTCTGTGGGTTAAGTCTCGTACTTTACGCTCTTCGGATTATTCACTTGTCATGCAACAAATATTCCTTGACATCATGTTAAACTCTTTGCACGTATACATCCTATCTTTGAAACTCTGAGAACGTCTTCCTTTGATTTTTTTTGGGGGGGACATTACTGGGGATCAAACCCAGGGCCCTCTACTGTTGAGATACATCCCAGACCCTTTGTATTTTATTTTGAAACAAGGTGGTCTTGAACTTGCGACTCTCCTGCCTCAGCCTCCTGAGTCCCTGGGATTCCAGCGGAAGTGTCAGCACTGCTGTGTCTGTCCTTTCTGGTGGCTGAAGGAGCTCAGGGAGAGTGTTCATCTCAGGGCCATCACCGTCATCAAGAGTGTTGGTCATTTTTGTCCCGGCTGGCAAATAAAAACAAGACTAGTTTTAATTTCTTGAAGATTTTGTCATGGACAGTTTGACATGGGCAGCTTTTGAAGGGAAGAACACTAGGGTAAATGACTATGCATGGTAAAGACAGGGACGATCTGAGAGCCCCAACAATGTCACCTGACCCCAGGCAGGTCCTGCCCAGTAGACCCACTTCTTCCTGATGACTTCTGGTGACTGCAGACTCCCCTCGTTCTAACACTTGTACTTTCCCAGGCCAAAACTCAACACATAGCTAGTAATCATCAAAGGCCTCAGGCCCTTATTTGCTAAGAGTTAAGTTTAATTTAACAAATATATGTGTCAGTTCCATTATAGTTTGAGAGGAAGGTAATATTTGAATTAACTAAGATGCTATTTACATAAATGCTGGAAAGACTTTATATAGTGGACAAAAATAAATAAATAAGGGTTTTCAAAGACTGAAATGTAGCTTTGAAAGCCACACTGAATTTTGTAAGTAGCAGAAATCTAAAACTTGCTTCTGACTGCTAGAGAAAAAACCCATTAAATATAATAAAATTGTATTTTTGGTACTGATAAATGATTAATAAATGAAACACAAGGGGTCTTTATTTTTGATAAATCAAAACTAAACAACAAAAGAGGTGAGCTATGAAAATATACTGCCATTGTTTATTTTGATATTACAGAAGATCACTGCCAACAGATTAGCCAATCTTTTCATAATTCATACATGTCATACTTTGGTCTCATTTCATATTTGTTTTTACATTTTATCTGTATTTTCATTTATACAATTTTACACTATGTTTATATCACTTCAAATGTTTTCTGCATGTGAAAGAGGGTATCCAGAAATGCACATAAATTAAAGTGATTGTATTAGGAGAGTGAGATTGATTATAAGTGATTTACGAGGAGTTAATAATTGAGAATTTTTCAAAATTTGTAAAGGACATCAAATCACAGAGTCAAGAAGCCTACAAATCCCAAGTAGAATAAATAAAAAGAAATGTACACTTAAACAAATTCTAGTTAAGCTGCCTAAAAAATAAAATGCATAGAGAAAAATATAAAAATCATTCAAATAAAAAGATGGACTGTCATCAAAGTAAAAACAGACTGATGGCAGTTGTGTGTGTGTGTGTGTGTGTGTGTGTGTGTGTGTGTGTTTGTGTGTGTGTGTTACTGGGGATTGAACCCAGGGAGGTTCTACCTCCAAGCTACCCCAGCCCTTTTTATTTTGAAACTGGGTCTCACTAAATTACTGTGCACTGGTGTGGAACCTGTGACACTCCATACCAGCCTCCCAAGCACTGGGATTTACAGGTGTGTACCAACATGTCCAGCTCTAAGGGCAGATTTCTTAACAGAAATAATGGGAGCTATAAGTCAAGAGAAATGACATATTTATACTGCTGAAAGAAAATAATTTTATACTAGGCAAACGTATCCTTCAGGAATGAAGGTCAAATAGACATTTTTCGGACAAACAAAAATAAAATAATTTCTCACCAGAAAATGAGCACTTAAGGAAATACTAAATGGAATTCTTCAGACAGAGGGAAAGTAATCACATGTAAAGTCAGAAATACAGGAAGTAATGAAGAGCGATGATGATGTAAATATGTGGATAAATCTCAGTGTATATAACTTTATTGGAGAATAATGATTATGTGTCATGCGGTAAAATAAAATACATGACAATAATGGCATAGAATTTCAGAGGGCAAATGGAGGTAAAGTGTCCTGCAGTCCTTTATCACCCAGAAAGAGAGTAAAAGTAACAAGTAACTTTAAGCTTTGAGAAATCAAGAAGACAGGCTGAAATCTCTGGCACAACTAATGAAAGAATAATGAAACAATGCATAACTGTCAATCCAGGAGGGGCAGACAGAGTATGAAAATAAGTTACATCAAATCAGAATAAAGCAAGGAAGGAGAGAAAGGGAACATAAAACAGGGTCCCTGTTTAGAAAGAAAATGCTAAGATGTTAGATTTAAACTGAAACATGTAAGTGAATACATTAAATGTAAGCAGGCTACATATTCTATTTAAGATAAAGATGATCAAACTTCACTTAAAAAACAACTTATGAAAAATCAATAAATATTCTGAAATCTTATTAAAAAAAATTTATGGAGCTAGGGATGTAGCTCAGTGGTAGAGCTTGTGTAGCATGGGCAGAGCCCTGGGTTCAAAACCCCAGCACCACAAAAACAAAACCAGTGGAAACAAAAGCCAACCAACCAAATGAAAAACTCAATTTATGCTATTTACAAGAGAAAATTAAAATGTTGAGAATGAAAGCGTAAAAGTAGAATTGTTAAAAAAAGATAAACCACCCATTCAGTGACCACAAAAAAAGACAGTGAGTTTATTAATGTCAGACTTCATAAGGCTTTTGAAAAGCACTACTAGAAGTAATGACATTTCACAGTGACAACAACATAATGCATTAAAAGATAATTCTAGATTTGTTTTCACCCAATAAAGTTGCCTCAAAAATATAAAGAAAATACATTAAAAATGTACAGATCTATAAGGATGAATAGACAATCTATAATTGTAATGACAATCTATAATTGTGTTAATTGTAATTAACACACTTCTCTCAGTAACTTTTATAACAAGCAGATTAAAAAGCCAGCAAGGATACAGATAGGGACGACAAACTTGATTTATTGCATATATAGAAAGAATATTGAACCCAGAAACAACAACAAGATATTGTTCAAATCCCATGTGACAAAGCTAGTCTCTACATATTTTATAAGAATCAAATAATACAGAGTATGTTCTCTGACCACAATACTCAGCTAACAATTACTAACAAAATGATTTTTTGTTTTTGGTACTGGAGGTTGAACTTAGGGGCATTCTATCTCTGAACTACACCCCCAGCCTCTTTTTAAAAACTTTTTATTTTTTGAAACAGGATCTTGCCAAATTGCTGAGACTAGTCACAAATCTGCAATCCTCCGGTCTCAGTCTCCCAAGTACTGGGATTACAAGTGTATGCTACTATGCCTGACACACAGTGATTTTTTTTAAGTTGTGTTTTGGAAATAAAGTTATACTTCTACATAACACATGGGCCAAAAGGAAACAAAAATGTAAGTTAGGGATTATTTTTAACTGAGTGATAATGAAAATGCTACATATCAAAACTTGTAGGAAGCAGCTAAAGCTTTGTGTATTAAGTATTAAGGGGAACATTATCTTTTTTTTTTTTTTTGCGGTACCGGGAATTGAACCCAGGGGTATTCTACCTCTGGGCTATACCCCCAGCCCTATTTTTTTTCTTATTTTGAAACAAGGTCTCACTAAGTTGCAGAGGGCCTCACTAAGTAGCTGAGGCTGCCCGCGAACCTGGATCCTCCGGTCTCAGACTCCCAAGTACTGGGATTACAAGCATGCGCCACCACGCCCGGCTGTAACATTATCATTTTAATTACATATAGAATATTATTTTGAAAAGCCTCAAAATAAAGAGTTTAAAGCCTACCTCAAGAAGATAGAAACATAACAGTAAATTAAACTCCAAGAAAGTAGGGGGAAGGATATAATACAGTTGAGAATATAAATTAAATATATTGTATCAAGTGGGATGTGGTAGTACACACCTGTAATCCCAGTACTTGGGAGGCTGAGACAACAGGATCGCAGGTTCAAGGGCAGCCTCAGCAATATAGTGAGAATCTCAGCAACCTAGAGAGATCCTGTTTTAAAATTAAAAAAAAAAAGTAAAAAAGGACTGGGGGTGTAGCTTGGAGGCAGAATGCCTGTGGGTTCAATCCCCAGTACTGTACATACAAAAATACATATATATATATATATATATATATATATTATATTAAATATCTTTTATTCAACAGCTTCTTTGGTGGAGCCATTCAAAAAAACAAGACAAAACAATGTTATAACAAAGATATAGTATACAACTTTATATAAATAAAAATTTAAATATAAATAAAATGGATATATTCCCTGAAAAGTACTACATGTAAATATTGACAGAAGAGTAGAAAATTTAGGTAATCCTTCAACAGTTTAAAAATTAAATATATAATTAAGAACTTTACAATGAAGAAAGCTGCAGGCCCAGACGGCTTCTAAGGAACATTCCAGGGAGAAATGGGAATCTTTCACGGATGCTTTAAAAGCATCGGAACAACGGCTGCCACTGGCCAGCTCAGGGGCCGGAATAACCCTGATACAAAAAACTGATAGGAAATTCCAAGAGTAGGAATTTCCAGTCCAGGCTGATTCATGAATTTAGATGCAAATATACTAAAAATAAGATTAGCACATTTACCCACCAACATCAAAATGGCGCATGGGCGATGAGCTCGGTCTGAAGTAGAAAGCCAAAGCCACACTTTACCTACTACTGTTTTTTTTTTTCTGAACTTCAGGAGAAATGCCCTTTTTTCTTTCAGTTTTTGGTATGTTTATTAATAATAATAATAACAATAATAATAATACCTTAGCAAATCACATCTTGTAATATATAAAAAGACTAATACACGTTGGAGGTGTCCCCAAAATGCAAATTTGGGTTAAGATTTGAAAATCAATGTAATTCATCACATTAACAGGATAAGGGAAAATCATATGATTATCTCAGTTGATTTTAACAGATGATGCTGATAAAATTCAAATCAAGTTATGACATAAACTCTTAGCACATTAGGAATAGGAAGGAATTTAATCTGAAAAGAGATTCAGATAGAGTGGTACTGGTACAAAGACGGACAAACAGGGCAATGGTTCAGAACAGAGTGCTCACAGACAGACCTGTGCACAGATGGGCACTTGCTCCATGATGGAAGTAGCTCCACGGAGGCCACCCGCAGTGGCGCATGCCTGTAATCGCAGTTCTTGGGAGGCTGAAACAGGAAGATTGCAGGTGTGAGGCCAGCCTCAGCAACTTTATGAGACCCTGTTTCAAAAAAAAAAAAAAAAAGGACTGGGGGTATAGCTCAGAGGTAGAATGCCCCTGGGTTGAATCTCCAGTACCACATAAAAAGAAAAAAAAAAAAAAGAAAGAAAAGAAGAAAGAGAGGGAGGAAGGGAGAAGTAGCTCTATTCATCTGAGAATAAAGGAGAAACTCTTCAGTGAATTGTGCTGGGACAAGTAAATACTCACGTAGAGAAAAAAAAAATGAATTTTTTCCCACCTTGTGCTATGGACCAAAATAGCTACACACGAAAACATGGATAAATTTTATACAAAAAACTTTATGCAAAAACAAAACCAAAATATACTATAAGATTCCATTCATACAAATTTGAAACAAAACAGAGAAGTCAGGACTACATTGAATTCGGGAAGAAAAAAGTATTAGTAATTGGGAGGGGGTATAAGAGGAGAGTTTCTAGAGAGCTGGTGAATATTTCATTTCTTTGCCAGGGGGTGGTGAGGTGGTGGTATAAAAAGTAGTTGACACATCAATTCATTCAACAAGTATTTATCACTATATACCAGGCATTGTACTAGATCTGGGCCATCAAATGGAATAAACAGGCTTGCTCTCTGTTCTGGGGGTGCTTAAAGTCTGATAGCAGAGACAGACAAAAGCAATTATAGCAATGAGCACCATAAATATATACCATCGCCCAGCAGGGTAAGTGCTCTGAGAGATACCCTTAGCTTGCTACACAAGACATCTCTTTCTTTATTAGGGTTGGGGATGAGGAGGAAACCCATTAGTTCCTCACTGAGCTGAATCATAAAAATAGTTCAGATGTGTTCCGCCCATCCCTAAAAAGCAGTGGTTACTCCTTTTATCTATACTGCATGGTTCCAGTGATAGTTTATATATACTCTTAGGAATAGTATGTGCTTATGCAAGAAAAATCTTGGCTTGAAAGTCATGGTTACCAGCCCCTTAAAACCAAGAGGTTTTTGTTGTTTTGTTTTTTGTTTTTGTGGTACTAGGATTGAACCCAGGGAGCATTCTACCTCTGAACTACTCCCCCAGCACTATTTTAGTTTTTTACTTGGAAACAAGGTCTCTCTAAATTGCTGAGGGCCTCGATAAATTACTGAGGCTGTCCTGGAACTTCTGACCCTCCCGACCCAGCCTCCCAAGTACTAGGATTACAGGCATGCATCACAACACCTGGTGCTTTTTTGTTTGTTTTTGTATTGTTTTTGGTGGTACTGGGGATTCTACCTCCAAGCTACACCCCAGCCCTATTTTTTATTCTTTATTTTGAAACAGGGTCTCACTAAGTTGCGGGAGGGCCTCACTAAGTAAGTAGCTGAGGCTGGCCTGGAACCGGGATCCTCCTGTCTCAGCCTCCCAAGTACTGGGATTACAAGCGTGCGCCACCACGCCCGGCTTTGTAAAATATTTATATGCTCACTGTAGAACATCTGAGAAATCGGAAAAATTACAAAGAAAACAGAAATTTATAATCCTATCAACCGAGGCTACTGTAAATATTTTGGTGCCTCTCTTTCAATATTTAAAATGCCTTTATATATTTACGTTCACAGTTAAAATCAGAGTTTCTTTGTGGTTTTGCAACCTGAGTTTTCCACTTAAAAATACAATGGACATTACTCTGTCTTATTAAGCAAGTTCTTAAGATTATAAAAAATTTCATCCTACAAATATATGTAAAAAGTCAGTTTAACTACTTTTTCCCAGGAAAGAATTCTATTAGGGTTCTGGGCCTGTACAGGCAGGGAAGGGCTGCTCTGCAAACTGTAGATAAGATCATCCCCCAAATAAGATGCTTAAGCCTCGTTAAAAGTTTTTCCAGGGCAAAAGGACCGTGGATGCAGCCATTTCCAAGTTTCTCCAACCTGAGCATCCCGGCGGAGCTCTTCATCCTGCAGCTAGAGCTCCGCCCTCCCGGAGGTCACCCAAGTTCGGAGCCGGGTCGGGGCGCAGCGTGGAGCTCCGCAGCCCCGCGCAGGCTGCTCGGCGGGCGGCTGCAGTCCCGGGCCAGCCCGGTGGGCGCACGATGGCGGGAAGACGCCGCGAGGCCCCGGAGAGGGCGGCGCCGCGGCCGGGCGCAGGCCCGGGAGCCTGGAGCTGCAGCCGGAGCTGTGCGGAGGGCGCCTGGCCCGGGGCGCCGCCCTCGAGGCCCTCCTCAGCCCCGGGCCGGAGCTCGGGCGGAGCGCGTCCCGCCCCGTCCCGCCCCCGGGACCGCGACCCGGCCCGCCTCCCCGAGCCGCGACCGCCGCGCTGCGCCCGAGCTGCGCTCCGCTCGCCATGGGCCCGGGGCGCCGGCTGCTGCTGGCCGGGGCGCTGTGCCTGGCGCTCTGCGCGCTCGTGTCTTCCTCGGGGTCCGCGGGCGTCCGCAAGCGCGGCCCCTCGGTGACGGCCAAGGTGACAGCGCGGCCGGGGGGCGCGGGGTCCCCTCCCACGGGCCGGGGGCGCGGGA
>PVJS01057664.1:0-11990 GCA_004027185.1 Glis glis | reverse complement strand
ATTTTTAGAGCTCTCTCTTTTTTCCTTTTTTTTTTTTTGGTATTAAGGGTTGAATCCAGGAGCATTCTACCTCTGAGCTATACACCCAGCTCTTCTTATTTTTATTTTGAAACAGGATCTTGCTAAGTTGCTGAGGCTGGCCTTGAACTTGCAATCTCCTGTCTAAGCCTCCCAAATACTGGGATTACAGGTGTGTGCCACAACGCCCAGAGCAACTCTCTTTAATGTCTGACTTTGTAGGAGAAACCTGGATCCCCATACTTTTTACGTCCAATCTGTCTGGTATGTTGCTTGGGTTGATGTAAACAAGGAAAATCTAGCCTCACATTCAGTTGGAAAAGCAAAAACGTTAAAGACTTCCTGAAAGGGTTCCAGGACTACACTTTGAGAAGCAAGTGATTTCTGGACTGGTTCATATCTTGGGAGATGTTTGCTCGTGGGCCCTCCTTGCTGCTGTGAGAACTGTTAAAGACATCCTATTAACTGTGGGCTGCCACATCAGGGTCCCCGAGTCAAGAAAAAAACAAGTGAAACACGGGCAGAAGATAAGTGTTCCTCTCTGTTGGTTCTTTCTCTCCACATGAAGAATTGGACAACTGTTTTTCCTTAAAAGATGGGCAGAATTAAAAAACTTTCCCTTGACTTTCAGTCTGCTCTGGGGCAGGGGAAGAGGTAACACATGAATAGGCCATTGAAGCAGATGTTCCCAGAAAGGAGAATGGAGTTGATACAAGCAGAAAAATGGCCTTTTTGCAAATTGCTAGCTTTATTTCAGAACTCTCTGATTAGAGATGTGGCTGCACAACTATATTGTTCTGGCAAGAAACTTTAGAAACTACTACATTTTTCTAAAATCACACTTTCTGGTCTCTGTTGGGGTGGAATAGGGTGGTCTTGGTTTTTTTTTCTTTTTCTTTTTGGTACTGGGTATTGAACATGGGGGCATTCTACATTCGAGCTACACCCCCAGCCCTATTTTATTTTTATTTTGAAACAGGATCTTGCAAGGTTGCTGAGAGTCTCACTAAGTTCCTGAGGCTGGCTATGAACTTGCGATCCTCCCGTCTCAGCCTCCCAAGTAATAGGATTGCAAAGGGGCATCACCATGCCTGGCTAGGTGGTCCTGTTTCGGAGCTGTCCTCAGAACCTGGGCTACAGCACGCGAGTGGAGGCAGGTCTGGGCCCTAATCAGGGACTGCTCTGGCCTCTCACAGCTTAGAGGGTCTGGCCCTGGGGGGAAACAGGGTCACTGAGTTGGAAACACTAATTAAAATTAAAGTCATAAAACTCATAAACCAGAGAAATTGTTAGAAAGACTGAAGCTGGGCGTGATGGTGGTGACAAACTGCAATCCCAATACTTGGGAAGCAGAGACAGGAAAATCACAGGTTAGAGGCCAGCCTCAGCAAATTTAGTGAGACTCTTAGCAACCTAGCAAGACCCTGTTTCAAAATAAAAATAAAATAGGGCTGGGGGTGTAGCTCAGAGGTAGAACACCCCTGGGTTCAATCTCTAGTACCAAACAAAACCAACGAACAAAAGGACTGAACTTATGGTCAGTGTATTGGCCCTTTCGTAGAAGTGCTCAAGCGCCCAGCCTCGCTCTGCTTCACACCCGACCCTCAGTCCCTCTAGAGAGTGAGGGAGGCCTGGCTGGGAAGGGAGATGGGCGGCGCTCCTGCTGGGTTTCAGGCTCTAGAGGATGCTCATAGCTAGGGCTCCCTGTGCGGGCAGCAGCTGCAGGGAGAAAGGCCCTGAATGAGCACTGGCGGGGTCCGCAGCTCTGAGCAGCCTGCGCACAGCCATGCATCGCTTAGCCGGCGGGAGGCGCTCGGAGCCATGTCTGGCTTGGGTTTCATCAACGTGCCAACATCACTCGGAGGATTTACACAAACAACGCGAGTCACGAGGTGACACCATGCGCTGGAACCACTGTCGTCTACGCAGTCTGTGGTGGACTAACACGTCCTTATGTGGCTGTGACTGTCCCTGAAAGCCCACCCGGGCGCCAGCACTCACCTCGTTGAAGTGGACATCCTGCATCCCCACGTCTTCCATCATGGAGGCCTCCTCATCGATGTTGGGGGTAATGACCCTGAAGGCTGTGCACCCCTGTCTGAACATGCCTGGGGAGAGAGGAAACAGAGGACAGTGAGCCGGGCCCGCCCTCGAGTGTTCTTCCTGCCCTGTGTGTCTCTGTGTCGAAAGAAAGAGCTAATTTCTAAATCTCACGTGTGTCAGGCTGGTGTTCACACGGGCGGCTGGGGACCACTGTGGGCCTTTCTTCATTCCTCTCCTCATATTTAATCCTCACTCCCTCACTTTGTTTCTCATCCCCCCCTTCTTTTTTTAGTACTAGGGACTGAACCCAGGGGCATTCTACCTCTGAGCTATACCCCCGGCCCTTTTTATTTTTTATTTCGAAACAGGGTCTCACTAAGTTGCTGAGGTTCTTGCTAAGTTGCTGAGGCTGGCTTTTGAACCTGTGATCATCCCGTTTCAGCCTCCCAAATACTGGGATTACAGGCATAATTCCTTTTTTATTTTCCTCTCACCTTTATTAAAATGTATTCGATCTTCAAATAAAGTATAAATAAACTGAGAAACTGAGTCAAAATAATGGTCAAAAAATAACAAGTAAATGAAAATTTGGTTTGGTTAGATGACCCCTGCTCAGACATCAAGAAAAGTAAAGAAGTCAAACAAAGCCAATGAAAGAAATATATGACTTAAAAAATAATTGTTTTCTTCAAGCTGTGGGTCATCTCACCCTCTCTGGCTGGGTTTAACTAGAACTCAGATTAGAACTTCAGCTTCTCCTCCCTGAGGCAGTCTACAGAAGCGAGACATAACCTGGATGGAGCTGCAGCCAGCAGGTAAGGGGGCGCCATAGCTGGTTCCCATGCCAGCTGGGCAGGGGCGAGGGGGGCCACTGCCTCCAGGAAACGGAGACCAAGAGTACTTTTGGGGTCTCGTAGGCATCCCCTGATCTTCTAAGAGGAAAGGTGTAAGGCTGGAGGTAGGATCAATGTCTAAGATAAGGATAAATTCTCTGAGCAGGAAAAGCCCATTCGGGGCCATTCTGCATCTCAGAGTCATTGGAAAACAGTGTTAGGTGAGTGGCACAGTGTCAGCTGGGCAAACTGCTCACGTGACGAAGGGCTTGGAATGTTCCGTTACTCCATTTTGATGCTTCTTCACAGCAAAACAAAAGAGAAATCCCAACTTGCATTGTACCTCCCATATTTTGGAAAAAAGCGGGACACAGAGTGTTTTGGAATCAAGCCTTGAAAATACAGATCTTAAAGATGGAGATTTTTCGGCAGCTCCAGGTTTCTAGCCACTCCCGGGTTAGCCAGCATCTCCACCACAGTCCTAGGGCAGCCTGGCTTTGATTTGGTTATATATGGAAAACAGTTCCCCATGAGAAGCGTGAGTCTAGGAGCCCGAGGGTACATTAACATACACAAAGTTATAAAAGCCACCCAGCCATGCTTAGGCTGCGAAGTACATTAAAAAATGTAACTCCACTCGCAGGGAACAACCGACATGGCGGCCGAAGTGCTTTCCTTCCATTGCCCATGGAAACAGATTGCCAGCGACCTGGAGAGGTCGGGAAGAGGGAGAGGAGGAGAGCAGAGACCGTCCATGCAGAGTTGAAACAGAAGAGCCCCACACCACTGGATGGCACGTGGACAGAGCAGATGGGGCCCCTTGGGGCTGGGCGACCCTCCGGCTCACCTCCCCGGCTCCTCCTCTGGCAGGTGCTATGGCTGTAGGGGGACAGAGGTGGCTCCCGCTGGAGTGCTAGTTCCGCTTCTAAACATGAGGAAATGTGTCACCCGATAAAAGGCCTCGGCAGGAAACACTAAGCGAACATGGAGCCCTTTGTAAATTTCTTTCTCATTCTGGCTCTGATGTATGATAAACCCAGATTCCCTTTCACTGCATTCCAAATAGCCAGTTCTGTCAGAAATAGACATCTGGTGGCCTTGGCATCTGCGACTTACTTTATCATGCTTCTCGCTTTGTACATACGCTCCTCATGAGCCCAGATCTGGAACTCTATTCACTAATAAGGTGCAGACTCTTAGCTTTCTACCAACCTCAGTATTCCAAAAACAAACGCCACCCTTTGAAAACGAGCAACTTGTGTTGAGCCAGAAGAAACTCATGAAAGACTCTGTGGCCTGCTAATGTGGGGACAAGTGCATAATGGACAAACCAAGCATCACGTGCCCCCTCTCCTTCCACTGGGAAGTAACAGCTGCTTCCAGAAAGTCTGTCTGATCACTTTCTGCTACAACTGTCTGCTGACTGATAAATAGTTCCAGCAGGAACTATCTTAAGGGGAAATAAAATCTTTTCAGCTCTAGATGGGCCACTCAGGGACACCCAACTGCAAACAAAGCTCATTAAGTAGCTATTGCAGAATGGAGTCGTCAGTAAGCAGTTATATGAAAACATGCTATCTACTTCTCTTACTACGGTATTTCTACTGTGTTCTACATGTCCTACCTGACATGTCAGGTCAGGAAATATAACCGTGAACATGTTTTATATACATACACATCTCCCACCTCTAAATCTGCCTAAATGGCTCTCACATGTCTCTGCTACTTTGTACAGTTTTATATTCATTTAAAAAACTCCGGAATCATCCCTTACCCTTCCGAGTGAGGTATTCTGCCACCAGGGCTGTGACATGGACGTAGCACATAGCAGCCTGTAATAAAAGACACAGGTCTCAGAATCATCATTTGTAACAGCAAGTCTAATGAAGATATGTAGAAACTGATATTTCTGAAAGCTAATATCTTACCTTTGAAAAAAGTGGAACCACTCACATAAACTGAAATTTTGAAATTAATTGGGAATTGAGACAAGTGGAGGTGTACTTGCAAAGTTTTGCTTCTATTTAGAATGATTACATTTTAATGTAAAAAAAATAGCATTTTTTTTTACTATACTTAGGTTTCTGAATCATTTCTCTTAAAGAAAAAAGAGGACTATTTGAAGAAAAGGCATGTTTCTTCCTAGATTCTGAAAAAATGGCTCAAATCCCAGGTGCTAATGTATTTTTCTCTCGACTTAAAAAAGGTGAAGTAGTCGGGTATGGTAGTGCATGCCTAGTACTTGGGAGGCTAAGACAGGAGGATCACAGGTTTGCAACCAGCCTCAGCAACTTAAAGAGGCCCTCTGCAACTTAGTGAGGCCCTGTTTCAAAATAAAAATAAAACAGGGCTGGGGTGTAGCTCAGAGGTAGAATTCCTCTGGGCTCCAGTACCACAAAAACAAAACAAAAGGTAAAGCAGTAATTTTTCCCAAACACACAATTCTAAATAAAAATTCTTGGCTGGGAGCATAGTTAAGCAGTAGAGCATGTGCTTAGCATGCCTAGGTTCATTCCTCAGCACCAAAAAATAAAATTTCTAGAACTGCAGAGGGGTTCTGATGCAGAAACTGGTGTGTACTTTAATTAGAAGGCAACTATATGAATATGTATACTTTTAAGAGCTTTCAAAAAATGATTTTTTGTGTAATAGAAATCTGTTTTAAATTATCAAAATGCTCAGGTAACTATCAAGTTACCCTGAGCCTAATACTTAAATTATGTGCTTAAAGTATCACATAGTTTTAATTGGCTTTTTTTGATTAATGGGACACTCTTCCTCAAAATTGGCTTCTTTGACCAAGGCGCAACTGGTTTTCTCAAAAGCTGAGATCACAGGGCTGGCAGGGCCACGCACCTCAGAGAGGTCCCCGTTTTTGACGTGGATCCTGGCCATGCTGTCCAGCCACGTCTTCCTGAGCTCGGGGGTGCTGGCGTAGGACTTGGCCAGGCTGTACTGCAGGTCCACCAGCATCTCGGGGTCATTCTCGTGCTCCTTCATCTGGGCCGTGGCCATCAGGACCGTGCGGATCCTCTTGGTCAAGTCTTTCACATCGGAGGAGAAGCTGGTGTGCTAAAGTCAGGGCAGGAGAAAGAAGGACACGTGGCCTTCATCGACCCTCTGCCAGTCCGCATACACGTCACAGGATGGGGCAGCGTCATGGGGGTGAAAGAGAAAAGGGGGTCGGGCCACTCACCTTGATGAGCCGGTCACTGTTGGCACAGTTGTTGATGATGGACAGGGACTGCTGGAATCTGGTTCCACCGATGCCAACAACGTCTGCAATCAGTTGGCTGACAGAGATGATGACCTTAGGGGACACGGAAACATGAGCGAATCAATTCGTCTTCAGTGATTACCTGGGGTGGGCTCTGTGTTCATTAGGATGTGCATGAGGCTAGGGCCGGGCAGCAGGCTTTGGAAGGGATCACTCCAGTATGGGAAATGGTGTCCAAAGCTGTTTTCCCTACTTTCGAAAATTATTCCAGAAAGTGATTTTGCTGTCCTTAAGAATTTCACTTGCAAAAGAGAATGCTCCTCAGGAGAGTATACAAGAATAAGAAACAGATAACCCATATCACTTGGATAGTTACTTACATATTACCTTCTCTAATAAGAAAGGAGACCATACCTCCTTGGTTCTTAGGTTGAGCTTGTGTGTATTAAATATTCAAGATGTGGGCTGTCCTTTGCATATTTTACTAGACTGTGTACACATTAACCACACAATCAGGAATCTGCCTTGTGGTGGATTTATGAGCAGCACCGCCAGGACTCAGTTGCTCACGCTCAAACATGGCGGCCATCCTTACTTCCTCCCTTTCCTTCACCACACCGAGTATGTTCGATCACTAAGTAAAGTCGACTCAATCTCCTTTTTCTTTCCAATCTCACCCTCTCTCCTCCAGGTACCACCCTCTCTGTCCTAGATTTGACGATGGTCTCCCTTGCTAAGGTCTAAGTCCCCGGGATCTGTTCATAACACTGGAGTGGAGAATATTCCTCCAAATATGCAAAATTTGGATACATAACAGTGTGTCCTCCTCAATTTGTTTTGACCCATATTCTAAACTCCACACTGAGGAACTTGTCCAGTTCTCCAGATAGGTGGATAATTCCCATGGAGTACCCTAGGCCTGGAATGTGCTCGCTTCTCTTCAATTGCTACCCAATTCATCCTTCATGCCTTCTGGACCCGGTCCCCCGGGCCCCAGACAGAGGCTCCTCCTAGTACACGCAAGTCCCTCTATGGCAGCACTGGCCATGCTGCACTGTGAGGGCTTTGGGGTTGTCTGGGACCTCCATCTGACTGCGTGCTCCCTGAGGGCCAGGAGAGGGCTCTGTTCTGTTTTTGGTTGTACCCATGAATCCTAGTATACACACAATAAATACTGCTTCAAAAAAGAAATAAATGCTGAGATAAGAGAAGGAATTACTACCCTGCTTGCAGAAAAAGAGTCTTCAAAAAATACTCAAGACCGATCTCTGCATCTTGCCTGCTTCTCAGAGTCAGAATGTAGGGTGTGTTAACTCTGGAGGGAGCGCAGGCGTGTTAGTAGATGGGAGACAGAAAAGAACCAATGTGGGCATCTTGCCTAAGATGGTTTACTATTGAGCATCCATGTATAGGATCTAATACTTCTCAATTCAGTAGAAATTCAGCTAGTCCAATATTGATTCAATATTTAAATGCCAAATTAACAGCAGAAACACATCCTGGGCCAGGAGCTTAGAGTATGAAGCACAAAATACACGAAGCCAGTAAATGCGACTTCTCAATTTTCTACCTTGGGACCAGATCTTGCAGTACTTATGATGAGGCAAACTGGTAAATGTGAGACTTAAAGTTTTCTTGTTAAGCCGGGCGTGGTGGCACACGCTTGTAATCCCAGTAATCCGGGTTCGCAGCCAGCCTCAGCTACTTAGTGAGGCCCTCCACAACTTTGTGAGACCTGGTTTCAAAATAAAGTATAAAAAATAGGGCTGGGGCGCTGGGTGTGGTGGCACACGCTTGTAATCCCAGTACTTTGGGAGGCGGAGACCGGAGGATCCCGGTTCGCGGCCAGCCTCAGTTCTCTCTCTGTCTCTCTCTTTCTGTCTCTCTCTCTATACTTAGTGAGGCCCTCTGCAACTTTGTGAGACCCGGTTTCAAAATAAAGTATGAAAAATGGGGCTGGGGGTGTAGCGCGGAGGTAGGACACCCCTGGGTTCAATCCCCGGTACCACAAAAAAAAAAATAGGACTGGGGATGTAGCTTGGAGGTAGAAAGCCCCTGGGTTCAATCCCTGGTACCACACACAAAAAAAGTTTTTTCTTGTTAAAACAGGATCCCACTGGGTAACGGGTTAGATCTGGAATGTCTCTCAAAGGTGCCTGTGTTAAAAGCATGGTCCCCAGTGTAGATCAGAGGTGGGGCTTCTAGGAAATGATTGGATCATGAGGTCTCTGACCTCATTGGTGGATTAATCCATCATGGATTACTGGGACGTGGGACCTTGTTGGAGGAAGTAGGTCACTGGAGGCGTGCCCTAGAAGGCTTTCTCTTCTCCCCGGCCCCTTCCTCTCTTCCTGTTTCCTAGATGCTATGAGCTGAGCCACTTTCCTCTGCCACACCCTTCCGCCATGATATTCTGCTTCCCTGTAGGGCCAGACCAATGAAGACAGCTGACCGTGGACTGAGACCTCTAAAATTATGCACCCAAGTAAATCTTTCTCCCTCTAAGTTGTTCTTATCAGGTATTTTAGTCGCAGTGACACAACGCTGGCTAACAGTGACTCTGCACTAGAGCTAAGCCACACGCACTTGCAGGTGGGTCCGGACGAAGGACTTCTTCCCGGTGTAGTCGAAGTTGTTCCTCATCAGGAAGTAGAGCAGCTGGGATGCCTCGGTTCTGATGGAGCTCAGTTTGGAGTTACAGCACTTGAGGATCTCGTAGCACAAAGCAGCACACATGTCCGCTCTCCCTTCGTAGAACGTCGAGGGAAACTGGATGGAACATGAGGAAGCGGACACAGCACAGCAAGATGAGCGCGTGGTGACAGTCTCCTCAATGCCAGGTGGGAGGAGGACAGTAGTGACCTTCAGTTATGACCACTACGGGCAAAACCACTTACCTTGTAAATTAATGACCTTAAGGCAGTGAAGACATTTTTTAAAGCCGTCTCAGACTGATGTTTTTGAAGAAAACACAGGTAGACATCAAAAACTTTTTTCATGAGAGGGTTATGTCCGTGGTCAGCCAAGAGCTGGTTCTTAAAACACACATTGACAAGAGCATTAATGAGATTATATTTCCGAAGAATTACAATAACTTTTAATTTAAATGAAAACTGCTCTGAGTCTTCTAGGAAAACACAGAATGCTCTTGTAGAAGAAATAAACCTGCCAGGCGTGGTGGCACACGCTTGTAATCCCAGTACTTTGGGAGGCAGAGACCGGAGGATCCGGGTTCGCGGCCAGCCTCAGCTTGTGCATGTGCGCGCACGCGAGTGTTCTCTCTCTCTCCCTGTCTGTCTGTCTGTCTGTCTGTCTGTCTCTCTCTCTCTCTACCTAGTGAGGCCCTCTGCAACTTTGTGAGACCCGGTTTCAAAATAAAGTATAAAAAATAGGGCCAGGGGCGTAGCACAGAGGTAGAACGCCCCTGCGTTCAATCCCTGGTACTGCAAAAAAAAAAAAAAAAAAAGAAGTAAACCTATCAATAAATTTATGCTTTGGAGATAAACTTCCCAGCAAACTATAATATAGTTCACAGGACCACTGTTACCACTGTTCCTTAGTACTAATTAGGCTTCTGTTTACCTTTTTTTTAAATGTACGTCAGCAATTGATACAAAGGTGATATTCCTGACATCTTAATTCCAAGAGGAGTGCCATTACAGTTAATTAATGGGTGGGAAAAAATACTAAAGTAAGGAATATGAAGCAGGTCCCCTAAACGTGAGGTCCCTCCCTAGCCAGGCTTCTCAGGCATCCTGCTATGAATAATCAGACAGTTTGGTAAGGTGGAGGACGAACAGGCTTGGATCAGGCGCCACTTACAGTGAACAGGTGAACGGAGTCTCAGTATTCTCAGCTGTAAAATACTGGCTCTAAAACTGACCTCGTACAGCTACAGTGAAGAACTGAGGTCAAGTGTAGGAAGTGCCTGACACACACTGTGGTCTAGTTTAATAAGAGGTGGCTGGTTGGATTGCAACATTTCATGGATTTTTTTTTTTTTTTTGGTACAGGGGCTTGAACCCAGGGGTGTTTTACCTCTGAGCTACACCCCCAGCTCTATTTTATTATTTTGAAATGGGGCCTTACTAAGTTGCTGAGGGTTTTGCTAAGTTGCTGAGACTGGCTTCTAACCTGCGATCCTCCTGTCTCAGCCTCCCAAGTACTGGGATTAGAGGCATGCACCACCATGCCTGGCTACATTTTATGGATTTTGTTTAATGCAACAAAATAAAAGGAACACAATTAATTGTTTCTAATCATTCTTCAAAATTTCTTCACCTCAGCAGAAAATTCACACTAATTCAACACTCTGGAAGACTGGTTAGCTATAACTCCCATCAGTTTCTGAACACACACAGTAGCTGCAGGTATAGCCTAGCAAGAAGCCAGCTTGGAGAGTCATGTTCAAACACGTGTGACACTAAACAGCATGACCTTCAAAAAGGACAAGCCTGTCTGAACAAAAGTGTGTGTGTGGGAAGGATACACACATGTATTTTGTACAAGCAGGCAAAAGTGATTGTAAAAAATGTCAAGAGACTGGCATCTCAAACCAAATTTACAATTTGGCCAAACAAACAGAGGTAACTTAATGTCTAAATAATTTTGGTACATAGCAAATTACGGTTGGAGTCATAGTTTCAAAGCACAGATTTACTGCATCTTATTGTTGGAGGAAAGTTCTGACTCAAAGAAATCTGACTCACGGAAAAAGTTTTGTTTTGTTTTTAAGGTCCAGTAAGTACAGATGTACCGCAGATGGTAGAACACTTGAAATTCACAGTGATCTTTCCATTATGAAATACTGAGGTACCATATTGAGTTGCATCACATGAAAGAGGAGTAAAGGGCAGAAAATGTGAGTAAATGAATTTCATTCTCCACTGTGAGCAGCTGTACACACACACACACACACACACACACACACACACACACTTCCCTGGTGCTTGGGGAACTGCTTCCGTGCTCTGTCATCTGTGAGCGCCACTCTTCCTAGGAGCCACAGTGTGGAGCATTGTTTTTTCACTATGCATTTTCTTTCCTAATTACAGTTGGATTAAAGTTTGGGTGACTATGAAAGTAAGATTCATTTTTCTCAGCGCTCCTGCTGGAGCCACCCAGGAGAGGCTGTTTCTACAAACACTCCAGGACCCAAGTCCTGCTGCTGTGTGAGTTGCTCCTTGTCTCCAAGGTTCTACCCCTTGGGTTAAATTTCTCCTCTACCCACTCTCTGGCCAAGGTTTTTGCTTTCCATATTCAGGATTTAGTCCTCTTGGGCTCTGACCTCAAGAACAGCGAGAATGGAATTAAAATTCATTTATATGCCGGGCGTGGTGGCGCACGCTTGTAATCCCAGTACTTTGGGAGGCGGAGACCAGAGGATCCGGGTTCGCGGCCAGTCTCAGCTCTCTGTCTCTCTCTCCCTGTCTCTCTCTCTCTCTCTTTCTACTTAGTGAGGCCCTCTGCAACTTCGTGAGGCCCGGTTTCAAAATAAAGTATAAAAAATAGGGCCGGGGGTGTAGCGCGGATGTAGAACGCCCCTGCGTTCAATCCCCAGTACCGCAAAAAAAATTCATTTATATTACGATATAAATAATCTCTCACTTAAAGGGGTGAAGAATCTTTATCTTGGACACACCCCATTTTACCAACTACCTTCCTTCATTTTCCAATCAACCTTCTTCTCTCTTTTTCTCTGTCTCTCCATTGCTTTCTCAGTAGTTAAACACAAACAAACCTCTGTGTGTGTGTGTGTGTGTGTGTGTGTGTGTGTGTGTGTGTGTGTGTTACTGGATATCGAATCCAGGGGCCTCCTACCTCTGAGCTACATCCCCAGCCATACTTTATTTTTTTATTCTTTTTTTTTTTTTGCAGTA
>PVJS01057663.1:0-11991 GCA_004027185.1 Glis glis | reverse complement strand
AACTGTTGCAGGACATGACTGAGTTTGAATCCTCAGAATACGTAGGAAACATGACCATAAGAACACAAGTCCAGTGAATTAACAGAAGTACTGGCTGAACCTTCTATCATCCCTTCCACATTATAAGAGTTAGAATGTTTAAACTGATTTTAAGTCCCAAAGGACGGGGGGATCTCAGTGCAGACCTAAGCAATACCTAAACACAGAAGGAAGGAAGTTAGAGAAAGGAGCCCGGTTAAGAGGCCTGAGGAGGAACCGGATTCTAGGCAGGAAAAGGCGCTATCCTGGTGGTCAACAAACAGGCATGTGCCCCAAGACAGAACCGAATAGCAAAACCACAGATAAGAACAAAACTCAAATTCCAAGTAGAGAGACTGTTATAGTATAATAATTAAGAAATAAAGCATCTGACATTAAACTAGTTTGGAGTCAACCCTGGCTTTTATGTTTACTAGCAGTGTGGCCTCAGTTTACTAACATGACAAATACATACAACAATACATTCGTAACAATGCATACATTACAATACATACATGCCTCCTTCATTTGCTTTTAAGGTGGACGTAGTGATGTGAAAGTATTTGGAGCAGTTTGAGTGCACAGCAAGCCATCAGTGTGTTATTAATGAGTATTACTATTCCTGTCCCTGTCGTAGAGGGCAAACACAAGGTCTAGGGTTTGGGCTGGAGAAGGAGCAGGGGCAGGAAAGTTTTCAGTGTGCCCAGCATCACCAGGGATACCTTTACAAAACACAAAGGCCGGACATCCGCCCCAGCAATGGCCAGCGCGGTGCGTCCCGGCAGCACACAGGTCTGCTCTCGTGTTGGGCCCCTGGTGATTCTAGTCCAGGAGGTCCATTTAAAAAATATGATTCTAGAGGAAGCCCTCGGAGTCGTTGCTTTTTCTCAGAAGGATGAAGGAGAATTACCAGTAAGGGCCCCCAAAGATTATCTCCTAAGAGATCAGGCCTCAGGATCTGTTTGGAAAGCTGTTAAACAACTGGAAAATGGGCAAAATTAAACAGCAAACTCTGACAAGGCCAGAGCTAAGTAAAAGCATAAAAAGTCAGGCTCGGAGGCTCACACCTGTAATTCCAGTACTTGCGTGGCTGAGACAGGAGCATCTCAGGTTCGAAGCCAGCCTCAGCAGTTTAGTGAGGCCCCCCACAACTTAGCAAGACATTGTTTCAAAAATTAAAAATAAAATATGGCAAATATGTCTGGGGGTGTTTCAGAACATCACTGGGTTCAATCTCCAGTACCACAGAAAAAAAAAAGAAAAGCACAAAGTTAAATATCCAGAGTAAAAAAACAAGAGCAGCCAGTAAGCGTGGGGCCGGAGCAGAATCAGTCCTGTCAAAGCGAACAAGTAGGGGCTGGGAGTGGGACAGAGGAACAGATGTGGGCCCAGATCCAAGTCACAGGAAAGGGGTCTGGGGGTGGCCAGCAAAGTAGATTAGAAAATAATATCAGTATTTTTGAACTAGTATAAGGACATTTCACATTTATTTATTTATTTATTTATTTTGGCAGTACCAGGGGTTGAACCCAGGGGCATTCTACTTCCAAGCTACACCCCAGCCCTATTTTTTACTCTTTATTTTGAAACAGGGTCTCACTAAGTTGCAGAGGCCTCACTAAGTAGCTGGGTCTGGCCTCAAACCTGGATTCTCAGGTCTCAGTCTCCCAAGTACTGGGATTACAAGCATGTGCCACCACGCCCGGCTCACATTTATTTTATACTGCACTCACATTAGTCCAATGACCTCATTTTTTGGAGGTTTGTGTTTTTTATTTCATAATCTTAATTATCTCCTTTTTCACAGAAGAAACCAAGGCTTGACAGGGCTGAATTGGCTCACCCCTATCACCACGCTGGTTAGAAGAGCCGGCAGCAAACCTGGGTCGCCTGAGGAGAGATGGAGGCACAGCCTGGTCCGCCACGAGGGTGGAGAGAGGCCGCCCTCGAGGCCAGGGAACAGGCCTCTCTGGGCAGAATCACATCGTCATCACTGACAAACGCTATCAGAGTTTGTATGTGAAGATGTCCGAGACCTGCTAGGTGTTTAAAAAACCATAGACACCCGGATGAAAATGAAAGTCCATGGTACTTGTCAGGAATCGGTTTAAGAGACAGCTCAGTTACGAATTGCGTGTCACCTGCTGCTGGCGGGTCCTCTGTACTCACCAGGATGCGACATCTGCCCATCTTGCAGGACGATGAAATCTAGGCCTACAGATGGTTCTAAGGGACAGCATACGTGTCCTCCTCTCCACGCCACGGCAACAACCCCACAGTGCTAGCTGCTCAATTGCAGCCACTGGAAATGTCGCACTCAGCAGCCAAGAGCAAACTGGGGAAGTATGATTTTGAACTAGGGTCTTAATTACAGTATTGAGTACTCGAGGTAATTAATCCCATGACGTGGTAGTGTTAGAGACTATTATTTGGGATCAACTCAATTAAATCAATTTAGCCTAACCCACAAGTGAAGTCAGTTACCGGGCAGTCGCAAAAGTCTCCTGACAGCTTTCTGCCGATTATCCCAAAAATAGATTCACTATAAATCTATATATTATATTATCAAATATAATATGTAAATATGTATTCATACACAATATGCCAACATATTATATATGCTAATGATAATATGTATAATATATGTAATATATATTATTGTAATGTATTATAATGTTTTAACAATATATACTATCATATATACAATAATATGACATTATCATATCTACATTATCACATATATACACATCTCTTTTTGCATTTAGTCACCCCCTTTTAGGGGAAAACCACTCTATCCAAGTTCCAGAGATATAAACGAAGCTTTCAAGCACTTTTCCTTTCAGAACATTTTTCTGTAATGTTTCTACCAGGCTCCGTGAAGCCTGAGATGAACGTAAGTGACTCAGTTAAACCTATTATTTCACGCCGGTCACTGAGGGGCACCGGGAAATGGACACCAGGTCCAGCCACACCCACTGGACTGCTAACTGCACTGTGACACCGGGTCCTGAGATGGATGGTAATTGTTCACATAAATAACAAGATGAAAGGTATGGTTAGATGAGAGCTGGTCATCGCCATCGCTTAAAACCAGCATTTGTCCATGTATATGGGAGGAAACGAGGCTGACCACACGTTAGGGTTTTGCTTTGGGGTTATAATGATCTAATTGGCTGACGTCTAATGGGAGAGAACTGTCTACTAGAATAAACGAAGGGAACTTCCTTTCAATAGGGAGGCTGCAACACAGCATCAGTAACAAAATATTCAGATTTCATCTGCGCCAACAAATTGTATAGTGTCTTGTTTCTCTCACCCAGTCTTCAGAAAAATGGCATTACATCAGAAGGGAGAATGAGGCCCATGCTTATAACTTATTTGGCATAAATTCCCGGAAGAGGCAGAGAACAACAAAAATGATCATGCAAATTTTTCAGCATCAACTGTGTATCAATCACTCTGCTGAGCACGGATCAAGCAATATTTCACTCAGTGCTGGGTCAGCCCAATATTATGGTCAACATGGTTCTTCTCTCTGTTTTCTTTTCCTTCTTTGTTTTTTGTTTGTTTTGGGTACTGGGGACTGAACCCAGGGGCATCCTGCCTCCGAGCTTCACCCCCAGCCCTTTTTGTTTTTTATTTCACTAAGTTGCTGAGGGTCTCGTTAAATTGCTGAGGCTGGCCTCATGCCTGTAATCCTCCTGGCTCAGCTTCCCCAAGTACTGGGATTATAGGCGTGTTCCACAGTGCCTGGCTCTTATCTGCATTTTCTCATGTAGAAGCTAAGGCTAGCTGCAGTAGGACTTTGATCCAAGTAGTGGTGGCAGAACTTTGCATCCAGCCTGTCTATGGCAGTAAAGATGCTTCAAGACACCGAAGGGACAGGCCACTCATGGCACCCCCCAACTGTCCCCTTAGATACCTTTGGTCCAACATCTCTTTACACAGGGCTGAACACTGGGGCCCAGAGACAGTCTACATGGCATTAAGCAGAACTAAAACTCAGGCCAACCGATTCTGCCTTTGCCATCGAAAGGGTTAAAATAAAAATTACTCTATTACTGAAGGTCAAACTCATCATTTTGGCAAATACTTATTACTCAGCCTCTTGTCTACACTTTTTTTTGTCTTCTAATCATTGTAGGAAAAAAAATGAATTCTGCTATTACAAATTGTAGGTGATTTTTCCCTAAAAGATCATCAAGTTTCTTCCTCCTGTTATTCTATAACAAAAATTTAGATCTTCCAACCAAAATATTTTGATTTCTTAAGTAATCAAGTCAACTGTTCCTCGTTCCTGTTATCACTGAAATAGAGCATTTAATAATTAAGAGTAGGCACCTTAGGTTTAGTGCTCAGTTGTGAGACTCTGTTCTACCTTGTAAGACTTTCACATTTCATTTTTCTTGGCTTCAGAGCATATACCACAGCCAGAAACCTTATTTGGTCTCAAAGTCCTGTAAGAAAGCAAGTTAGAGCCAGGCACAGTGGCACACACCTGTAATCTCAGTACTTGGGAGGCTGAGACAGGAGGATAGCAGGTTTGAGGTCAGCCTCAGCAACTTAGAGAGACCCTGTTTCAAAAAAATTTTAAAAGGGGGGTGCTGGGGGTGTAGCTTGGAAATGGAATGCCCATGGGTTCAATCCCCAGTACCAAAGGGAAAGAAAAAGAAGTAAATCAGCATTCTCTGAGCACGGCCAGGCTCACCTGCTTAGCAGGGGCTTAATTACAGTCAAGAGAGAAAATCACCGCGCACTTGACAGCATTATTGTGAGGATCAGGACCACGGACTGAGTCAAAATAAAAATTATTCTATTACTGAAGGTCAAACTAATCATTTGGGCAAATACTTATCACTCAGCCTCTTGTCTACGTTGCTCCATCTACTAATCATTCTGGAAAATGAATTCTGCGATTCAATTTTTAAGGGATTTTTTTTTCTGGGCAAATGTAACACGAAAATAATGATCTTTAGAGAAATTAGATAACATGATTTCAAACATACCATAGGCTACATATTTCGTGGGCTTCTCCTACTGTGATAAAATAAAATCCTGGGTAAGTAACATTTTAATGCATTCATGATTTGTAATAAAATGGGGAGAATCTAAAATAAAGAACAACAAAAAACAACAGAGCTAAGTAGAAATATGGAGCTATAGCAATCCAAAAGCCATGTTGCCCGAGAATATAGATTCTCCTGTTGCTAACAGCAGGAATCTGAGCTGGGTGGCCCCTTGCATGACAGGGGAACTGAACCTGAGACCCCCGTATTGAGTCAGGAACCTACAAGTCTCAGAAGACTGAGCCTCAGGGCCACTGGTATTATAGGCAAGATGAACTTAACCCCACAATAAACTGAGAACTTCACGATGCATTAAAGCGGTTTCTGGCAGGGCCAAATCCAAGGTGAGGAAAGAGAGGTATGCAGGGTATAGATTTAAGAAGGAGCACTTCCCATGACCCCGAGGGCCAAGACCTGATTAGATTCTGCACCTGGACAGCCACTCTTGTCTCACCCTAATCCCAGCTCCGCCTCGAGTTGATTTCTCACAGAAGTAAACAGTACAGATCTTGTGTGGACAAAGGCATTTCCAGCCAAGGCCTTCAGCATTGGCACAGATGAAATCAACCAAATATGAGCTCACAAATGCCACTAATATTACACACAAGGAGACGGACACTGTGATACTAGGATTTAGAATCAGCAGAATCACATCGTAGGCACCCCATAACTATGTAAATGCTATATTAATCAAAAAATGAAAGAAAAACACTTGATATTATTACATTAAAAAAACTATGGTCGGGCGTGGTGGCGCACGCTTGTAATCCCAGTACTTTGGGAGTCAGCGACCGGAGGATCCAGGTTCGCGGCCAGCCTCAGCGCTCTCTCTCTCTCTCTCTCTCTCTCTCTCTCTCTCTCTCTACCTACCTACCTAGGGAGGCCCTCTGCAACTTCATGAGACCCAGTTTCAAAATAAAGTATAAAAAAATAGGGCCAGGGGTGTAGCACGGAGGTAGAACGCCCCTGGGTTCAATCCCCGGTACCACAAAAAAAAAACTATGAACAAACGTTGATGAAATGTATTTTAAACTGATGCATAGAAACATAAAGATTATACATATTAATGGGATATCCTATAGTGCTTCAATACATGTATATAATTTATAATGTTTAAAGCAGGTTAAACATATCTTTCTCCTCAAACGTTTTATCATTTCTTTATGCTGAAAACTTTCAAAACACTCTTCTAGATTTGTGGAATGCATAGTACTTTCTTGTTATCTGTAGCCATATTACTGTTAAACAGCACACCAGAACTTCTCACTCCTCTCTACCTGTAACTTGGGGCCCATTGATCAACCCTTCCCCAGACCACCCTTCCTCCAGCCTCCCTAGCTTCTGATAACCACCATTCCACTCTCAAGTTCTGACCAGATCAACTGTTTTAGATTTCAGAGTCAAGTGAACCCGTGCAGTACTTATCTTTCTGTGCCTGGCTTACGTCCCTTAACATAATAACCTCCAGCTCCATCCACGTTGCGGCAGGTGACAGGATTTCATTCTTCTTATGGCTGAATGGTTTTACTTCTTGTATATGCACCGGGTTTTCTTTGTTCATTTGCCAGCTGGGAATGAAAAGTAGTACAATCACTGTGAAAAAACAGGATGGAAGTTCCTCAAAGCATTAAGAAGAGAACTACCTTTTGGTATACGCATCCAAAGGAAATGAAATCTGTGTGTTGAAGAGACATTCGTTAGTCCCAATAGTTGACGATTTGATTTCTTCTCCAATTTGGAGGCCCTTTATTTCTTGCCACTGCTTGACTGCTCTGGCTAGCATTCCCAGCACTGTGCTGAGTGGGAGTGGTAGGAGTTGGCCTCCTTGTCCTACTCCAGGTCTCAGAGGCAAAGCTGTCAGTACAGTACGAGCTGTTGGCTTACCATTAATGCCCTTTATTATATTGAAGTACATTCCTTCTATACCTGTTTGTTCAGCATTTTTATCATGAATGAATACTGAAGTTTTATCAAGTATATTTTCTCCATCTAGTGAGATAATCATCTGTTTTTTCTTTTTTAATTTGTACATATTCATGGGGCACATTATGGCAACTCAACACATGCATACGATCTGAATTAATCAAATCAGGGTAATAAGCATTTCCATCTCTTCAACCGCTAATCATTTTTATGTGTTGGGAATGTCATACTCCTCTGTCATTTTGAAATATATCATAGGTGTTTTGCCCAAAATCATAGGAGTTTTGCCCCGACTGCGCTAAAGAAAAACTAGGAGTGGTCCCTCTGATCTAATTGTGATTTTGGTGACCCTTAATGACTTTCTGTCCCCCTTCCCCCACCCTTTCCTCTCTCTAGTGACCACTATTTCAATCTACTGTTCTACAAGGTTGACTTACTGGTTTCCACAAATGAGGGAGAACATGTGATATTTTTCTTTCTTAGTCTGGCTTGCTTCACTTAACATAATGACCTCCAGTTCAATCCACATTGCTGCAAATGATGTGATTTCATTTTTTTGGCTGAGTAGTATTCCATCGTGTAAATATACCACATTTTCTTTATCCATTCATCCACTGAAGGGCATCTGGGTTGATTCCATATTATGAGCTATCATGAGTAGTGCTACAGTAAATGGAGTGCAAGTATTTTTTCGGTGTGAAGTTTTCACCTCCTTTGGTATATAACCAGTAGTGACACTGCTACATCATATGGTTGTTTTTAGTTTTCTGAGGAATCACCATACATTTTTACTAACATACTAATTTACATCCCAACAGTATATAAGAGTTCCCTTTTCTCCACATCCTCACCAGCATCTGTATTTCTTGTCTTTATAATGATAGCCATTATAACTAGAGAAGATATCTCCCTGGGGTTTTAATTTGCATTTCTTTTATGATTAGTGAAATTGAGCATGCATTTTTATGTATCTTTAGTGTATCTCCCTCTGATGAGAAATGTATTCTGCTGCATAGGGTGAGAGAGAGATTGGAATACCTTGCCAGAAAATAGCAAATAAATATAATCCTGAGAGGTATGTGTGCTCGGTCTTCTCCAGCATCCTTTGGTCCACCTTAGCAAGGTTCATAGCAATGGGCTGTGTATATGGATGTGTATGTGTATATTAAGAAAATTACGTACTGTCCAATTGATAGGATTCTTTAAAACAGTATCTAGAATCACCTTGATACTGTACTATATAGAAAAATTTGCCATGCTTATTTATTTAAAAGTAGTCATAAAATAATTTTGCAAATACTAAACATGTGAAACTGTAATATAATATTGAGTCTCCATTAGCTGAATTTTTCTTCTAATGATTTAGGTAAAAGTTATTAGGGATTGATAAATTAGATAAGTGCCCCTGATTTTTAATACTTTTTTAATTTGAGAGTAAAGCATGCATATTCATTACAGAAATTCTGGGTAAATACAGAAAAAATGGGGGAAAGTTACCCATAATCTTCTTACCATCTTTGGTCTCTTTTTACATATCTTGATTTTATTTTTAATAGACATGTTAAAACATGAAAATGAATGATTTTCTTCAAAGTAGTTGACTTAGAGTACATATTTTTATATCATTCCTGATCTAATTTCATTTAAAAAATTGGAATTCTCTTTTTCATAATTGTTTTCCCAGTGCCATCACATTTTCTTAAATAATTTCATTGTTTCCAGTCTATTTTTTCTGAGGAAAGATTTGGTATTTGGAAAAGCCCAATACCATTTCTCAGTACCATGAGTGTGTTCCAACTTAAGTCAAGCTTGAAGCTTGTTCTCAATTAATTTAAAATCTAGCAAGAAAAATATGAGATGTACTGAAATAAATAGAAGCACTAGTAACAGTGGCATATCTTTTATGAATCTGAATTGTCTCATTTAATCCTCATTGAGAGAATCCTGAGATTGAAAGGCCATTATAGGGTCATTATAGGGTTCATATATGTGAAAGGACAGAGATCAGAGATGCTAAAGGTTGATTTGCATATGGCTAAACATCCTCATGCTAGAGACCAAACCTGGCAAAGACTCTAGCAACAGGTAACAGCAAAAAGGAAAGTATGGAGGAGATGCACCTCCTGCCCACCACCCATTCCATACCAACCCTTCAGATTCTATGCCCTCCCCTGACAAGCCTGTGAGTTAGAAAGAACAAGGAAGGGAAACGTTCTTAAAAAGGGAAAGAAATTTGGAGCACAGACTTTGAACAGTACCTGAGATTGTGTAGTACTGTCATGCACCACTTACCTACCTGTCCATCAACAAGGGAGGACCGACACGATGGTGGTGGTCCCGGAAGATGGCCTGGGGACATCGCAGTCGTCTTCGTTTAAGTACACTCCATGATGTTTGCATAAGGACTGAATCACCCAACAATGCATTTCTTAGATCATATCCCTGTTGTTAAATGATGTGAAACCGTACTTGAGCCCGAGGTTTCAATTGGAAGAGACAAGAATAACTTCATGACTCCACGACTCCTTATTAGGATTTTTACTGCTGAACCAAAAAGAAAAAAGAAAGGCTTAGAATCAAAAAGAGCCCACGCAGTTATGAAGTGTTCTCTTCTTGCACACATCTGGTTGAGGCTGTTCAAATTACATCTATTATAAATATTTGATATCATGCATGAGAAATTGTACATATATTGCTAAAAGAGAAAAATAGTCTTTAAACAATATGTGTAACATGACCCCATTTTTAAAATGACATACATGCTGTGAAAGAAAAGATTGGGATATGACTGTTGTTAAAAGTGGCTTTTCCTCTGAATGGTAACATTATGGGTGACTTTTTTTCTCTTTTTCTTGGCTGTATTTTCTCTTGTTTTTAATAAGTATTTGAGTTATTAACATAGAAATTTTTATTGGAAGAAGGAAGAATAGCCAGGACTGTTGAGATCCTCAAAGAGAGTGATTTCAATAAGGATAAAACAATAAAAAGTCATTGGATTTGGCTGTTGGGACACTCATCGCTGACCCACAGAAGGATCATTTTACTGAAGTGATAGGGATGGGTAGTCATTTGTAAAATTCTAGTAGCATTCATTTTTAAAATAGTCTTGGAGTATACAGTTCGATGTCGTATCCACACAGAGCGTGTGGTTCATCTCCTCACTGGACCCTCCGCGGAGACAGGAGTGGAATCCTACCTATCATCCGGGTTCTGTTGGAAGCAACTAACCTGGGTGGAAGCAATTTCTTCACAACACTGGGCTTTGTTTGGCAACACGAAGACAAATGCAAGAGAAGCACCCCTGGCTTCCCGTGCGGCTGCCCTGCCTCCAGGCAGCCTTTCTGGGCAGATGCAGAAGTAGGGGCGAACTCCGGGCTTCAGGATCACAATTCATTCAGTTTGCTTCCGTTTCTATTTCTGTGAGACTGTCATTGTATATGACAAGTTAATGATGATCTATTTACTTTTGAATATTTTTAGTTATATTCCAGATTGTAGAATAAAGTTTTATGGAGATGTGCGCAGCCCAGCAGGTGGTTGATATCCAAATTAGTTACAGCTGCCACATTTAAATAACAGGAGAAGAAAATGAATATGTAATAAGATAATTGTATGTATATAGATAAACGCACTGCATCAAATGACAATAAAAGAATATAAACCTTGCAATGACCTATCGTGTCACTGGATGTTACTAACATCCCATAACACTAGTTCCTATTTCTAACATTAATAGGATGATTGCAAAGTCCTTGAGGGAAAAAAAAAAGCCTTAATATGCAGAGTCATCAATGCATAATACAATGCCTAAGAAACAGTGTGTGCTTAATAAAGCGAGTTGGTGCTGACAGTAGAACCAAATTTAGATTATGAAGTTCCATAAATCTGAATACATATATGTTTCTTAATAAATATGAAGGATGCAACTGGTTTAAGAGGAAAAGACGACGGACACATCCTTGCAAGTTCCACATTAAATATTTAGAGTCTTCTGACCCAGGGACTCCTGCTAAGCCCTGATAAGAATAATGCACTCTGGGCTTTTCAGAATTGTTTGACTCTATGAAACATTAAAGCCATTTTACTCTCAAAGGGTTCTCTTAGAAAAGAGTAAAAGTAACCTCATTCTTCTTGCAGAGTAGCCAAAAGGGAAATCTCTTTCTAAACCGAGCAGTCTAGTTACTGTGAAGTGCGAACACAATAGCCCGCAGGACACTCGCCCTTTCTAGAGCGCAAGATGAGCAGCTCCTGCCTCTGTTGCACTCAGAGGTCACTTGGACAGCAGGAATTAGAAGTTGCCAGAAGGTCTGCCTGTCCAGAAACCCCTTTCCGGGTCTACTTAGTGCCAGCCATGGCCTCCCAGAGTTGGAAGAGCATCCTGCCCACCGACTTCATTTTACAAATGAGGAGAAATAAAATAACTTGCATTGTCTTGTGTGTGTGTATGTGTGTGTGTGTGTGTGTTACTGGAGATTGGACCCAGAGGAACTCTACCTCTGAGCTACACCTCCAGCCATTTTTTATCTTTTGTTTTTGAAACATGGTCTCACTAGTTTGCTGAGGCTGGCATCGAACCTGTGATCCTCCTGTCTCAGCCTCCCAAGTACTGGGATTACAGGCAAGCACCACCACGATTGGCTCCTTACGTCATTTTAACAGAGTTGAAGAGGCAGTACAGGGACTAAACCCAGACTCCCAGTTGCCAGGAAACCGCTCTTCTTACTGCTTTGGCTGTTTTCCCTTTGGAGTAATATTCCCACCTTTAAAATTACTATTCGCTGGGCGTGGCAGTGCACACCTGTGATCCCAATACTTGGGAGGCTGAGACAGGAGGATCACAGGTTCATGTCCACCTTAGTGAGACTCTCAGCAACCTAGTAGTGAGACCTTGATTCAAAACAACAACAAAAGCCGGGCGTGGTGGTGCACGCTTGTAATCCCAGTACTTTGGGAGGCAGAGACCGGAGGATCCGGGTTCACGGCC
>PVJS01057662.1:0-11992 GCA_004027185.1 Glis glis | reverse complement strand
AATTGCAATGCACCAATAAAAGTATATTTAACGCCAGGCGTGGTGGCGCACGCTTGTAATCCCAGTACTTTGGGAGGCAGAGACCGGAGAATCTGGGTTTGCGGCCAGCCTCAGCTCTCTCTCTCTCTCTCTCTCTCTTTCTCTCTCTCTCTCTCTCTCTCTCTCTCTCCCTGTCTCTCTCTCTCTCTACCTAGTGAGGCCCTCCGCAACTTCGTGAGACCTGGTTTCAAAATAAAGTATAAAAAATAGGGCTGGGGGTGTAGCGTGGAGGTAGAACGCCCCTGGGTTCAATCCCCGGTACCGCAAAAAAAAAAAAGTATATTTAAAAAGTCATTCTAAAGGCTTTAAGTTTTACCATTTTTAAAAGATTTCAAAAGGCCATCCTGAAGAATTCTGTGAATATGGAAGATTTAAAGATAAGAGGAAAGTCATCTTTTATTTTTAAGCTATAACAGTTATATAATTCGTGCACTGAAGAACCTTCAATGAACCTCAAGAATTTTTTCCCCTTGCTTCAATTTGACTTGGAAATTTTAGAGTCAAAGTCTAAAATAAATAGAAATAAATTTGTGTGTGTGTGTGTGTGTGTGTGTGTGTGTGTGTGTGTGTGTGTGTGTTTTACCTTGATCAGAGCTTGTTGACCAACTTGTTTCTTCTGCTTAGGCTCCTGTGTACCAAAAGCTTGAGTTACTAATAGAGTGAATATGGATAGGGAGCAGCAATTTAAGCCTTTGTGTCTAAGAGCCTACAAGTCAACTTGAAAGTGTATTAGACCAGATATGCTTTAGCAAATGACAGCTTATAGGGGAAACGTATTATCTTAAAGGAATTGCTTAAGTATCAAACTATTTTTGTTGTTGTTGTTTTGTATTGTTTGGATACAGGAGTAGCAGAGGCTAGATTTTAGATCAAAGAAAGAAGGAAAACAGGGGACAGAAAATAGCCTGATTCCACAGCCAGTTGCTGGACAAGCAAGACTATTCCCATGAAATTTAAAATAGGTGTTCACATTGGCTCCTTGTATAATTTACTTTATGTGAATTTTCTCCAATTTGACATACATGCTGATTTTATACTGATCCTGCTGTTACATGAAGGGTAGATTATGTAAAAGCACTAAAGACTGAGAAAAAAGAATTTTAGGTTGGCCCAATGAGCAAGTTAAACTTATTCTCTTCTCCCAAAGCTTACATTATTCGTAAAATCAGATGTAAAAAAACTTACATTAATGAAAAATTAAGTCTGAGCTCTTCATTACACAGATGTAAGACATTTATAAGTTACAGTAGAATGATTTCTTTAATAGGAAAGATTCTGAGTTCTAAGAGCAGACACTGCTTCGTCTGAGGAAAAAGAGAAGACTCTTAGCATCCAAGGACAAGATGAGACCTAAGAAATTGGAGTCTAGATTTAATTTCATGATTCCACTGAGCCCTTCAAGTTGAGAAGGGAAACACTGTCGACAATACAAGGTGTGAAGAGTGTGAACAGTGAAGGGAACAGCAGGGTCACCCATGTTGTCACATCCCTGCTTCAGCTACCACCTTCTGCTTCCCCAAATGCTTGGAGGCTGATTTCCTCGTCCCTCCCTGTCATACCTTTATCTTAGAATCTATATGGCATCTCTGCATCAGAAACTTCAACTTAACTAAGATTGCCCTAGGGTCAATTTTAAAGGAAGAGCATGAGTTTTCCTAATAACCACTTGCTCCCTAAGTTACATTTCATCATTAACACAAGAACACTGATTAAAGAAGTATTTTTAATTGCTCTGTTTATCATTTAAAATATAAATTATTTCTTTTATGAGATACAGAAGGGAAACAAGTGCAATAATTATACTGACTCTTCAAAGAACTTGATATATTCTCATGACATTTTTTATTCTCTAGAATATTAGAATATGTATAGCTACTTTAAATTTGTTCTCAGAAGATTATTTAGAAATTCATATAGTAACCTTAATTATCTATCATATATGTTCCAATTGAATGATATGTATTGATAGAACACAAAAGAATTTAAAAATTTTCATGATGTAGAAATCAAGGTGATTACAAATCAGGTTGATTGGCAGTGTCTATTAGAGTTTGCAATTTTTGATCTCTTGAAGTTCCTGAAGAAGTCATAGATTACAGGAATTACAAATGGTTTCCGCTAGGACTAAATTGTTCTGCCATATGCTGAATTTCTCAGAATGTGAATGTATTCAGAGATAGTCTTGAAAAGGGAAGGAAGTTAAAATGAGGTCAGTTAGTATGGACAATATTCCAAAACGACTAGTGTCCACATAAGAAGAAACTTGGGACACAGATACACACAAAGGGAAGACTGTGAAACTCAAGGGAAATATGACACCTCTGAGCCAAAGAGAGAGACTTCAATAGAAGCCAATGCTGCTACAGTGCTTTGGATTTAGAATGCCCCCTCCCTCTCTCAGCTCCCCTCTGCCATGCCCTGAGCCTTGCAGACTTGACCTGACATGGACCGAACTCCAAAACTTCCCCAAACCCTGAGCAGTTAAACCTTCCTTCCCTTAGTTGTGTGGTCAGTCATTTTTGGATCATGGCACTGAGAATGTTGACCAAGACCACTGCTGCTGAGACCTTGATAGTGCACTTTGGCATAGACAGTGTTGAGAAAAATAAATTTCTGCTACTTAACCCATTCTGTAGTACTTTTGGTGGCAACCCTAGTAAATGAATACAGTACCATGGGTATTGAAAACAGTTAATGCCTTTCCTAAATTAGTGTGCCTACTTCCCCCAAAATAGTAAACTCTAAGACAACTTGCTGATTAACTCCTCTACTGAATCATTAATTAATTCAGTGTGCTGACAAATAAAGAAATTATTGAATGTTTTCTATTCACTTGTCAGTTACTAGATTCTGTAGATAGAAGGACATCTTCCCAAGAAATTCAGTTTAGTGGGTGGTATAGACATGTAGAAATAATTGCAATCAATTTAAGAGATGTCAAAGCAAAAGCATTGATTTATTTATTCATGCATCCATTTTCCAAATAGAATGCATACTTTTTGAGATTTTCCTCTGTAGCAGCACTGAGCTGGAGGAACATTAAATTCTTATGACAAGAGAAGGCTGACACAGGAGGATCACAGATTTGAGGACAGACTCAGCAAGTAGTGAGATTCTAATCAACCTGGAGAGACCCTTTTGCAAAATGAAAATAAAATAGGGCTGGGGGTGTAGCTCAGAGGTAGAATGACCCTGTGTTCAGTCCCCAGTACCACACACAAAAAATTCTTATGACAAGATATTTCAATGAAGCACTTCCTAATAATGTGTCTATTCTCTCATGAGGTAAAGAGGTTTTACTCGTGTTTTAATGGCTGTCTTCTGTATGTTCCACTACACACTGAAACCCCCATAACACTGCTTATTGTCTTCCTCAACTGAGTAGAGAACTTCTATTTCCTGCTGCCTCTACTTTCAACCCACCTTCCACACTGCATTAAAAGTTACATTTCTAAAATGAAAATACAGATATGTCACTTCCTCGTGCATTTTTTTATGATTGCTAACAAGATGTAAGATAAACTTCCACAATCTAAATGCTAGTTCCTGTCCGCTTCTCCAGCCATACTTCCCATCGGTAAACCAGAATGCATCTTATGCTCTTGTCATAGGAAATTAGTATTTGACATTTTTCTTTAAATTTTATTTGGTGCATTGTAATTTTACATCATATTAGGGTACAAAGTGTCAGACAAATACACGCACACAGCTGTTAGTGCCCTCATCTTCCCCATGCATGTCTTTGATATTGGAATTGGTAGTTTTGTATATATCCATAGATTATTTCAACTGTTACATTCTTTTTTTTTTTTTTTGGCCATACCGGGGATCGAACCCAGGGGCATTCTACCTCCGGGCTACACCCCCAGCCCTATTTTTTTATTCTTTATTTTGAAACAGGGTCTCACTAAGTTGCGGAGGGCCTCACTAAGTAGCTGAGGCTGGCCGCGAACCTGGATCCCCCGGTCTCAGCCTCCCAAGTACTGGGATTACAAGCGTGCACCACCATGCATGGCTTCAACTGTTACATTCTTTATGACTTTGTCTTCCTTCCCTAATCCCCCTTAGTCACTCCCCTGGAGTTTCTGCTCATGTATGTCATGTTGCTCTTATTTCCAAATATCTCTCTAGCTTCCACATATAAGAGAAAACATGTATCTACTTGTTTTTTGAGACTGGCTATACTCTCATGGTAGTATATTCTCGAGTTCCATCATTTTCCTGCAAATGGGGTGATTTTGTTCTTCTTTATGGCTGAGTAAAATTCCATCGTGTGTTTATACCAAAGTTCTATGATCCATTCATCTGTTGATGAATACCTAGACTGCTTTCATAACTTGGTTATTGTAAATTGTGCTAAAATGAATATGAATATGCACTTATCATTATAATATTCTGATTTCATTTCCTTTGGGAAGATGCCCAGGAGCGCTATTGCTGGGTCATATGGTAGTTCCATTTCCAATCTTCTGAGAAACCTCCACACTAACCTCCATAGTAGCTGTACTAGTTTGGCAGTGCCACCAACAGTGTAATGAGGTTCCTATTTCCCCACAACCTCACCAGTATTTATTATTATTTGTGTTCTTGATCATTGCCATTCTAACTGGAGTTTTTTTTTTTTCTTTTCTTTGTGGTACCGGGGATTGAACCCAGAGGCATTCTACCTCTGAACTACACCTCTGGCCCTATTTTTTATACTTTATTTTGAAACCGGGTCTCACAAAGTTGCAGAGGCCTCACTAAGTAGAGAGAGAGAGAGAGAGAGAGAGAGAGAGAGAGAAAGGGAGAGAGAGAGAGAGAGAGAGAGAGGGAGAGAGAGAGCTGAGGCTGGCCACGAACCCAGATCCTCCGGTCTCCGCCTCCCAAAGTACTGGGATTACAAGTGTGCGCCACCACGCCCGGCGCTTCTAACTGGAGTTATATGGAATCTCAGTGTGGTTTTAATTTGCATTTCCCTGATTGCTAACGATGTTGAACATTTTTTCCTGTATTTTTTGGCCATTTGCATTCCTTCTTTTGAAAAGACTCTGTTCAGTTTGGTTGCCCATTTTTTGATTGGGTTACTATTATTATTATTTTTTAGTGTTAAGACATACACTGGAGAAAGGACAGCCTTTTCAACAAATGGTGCTTGGAAAACTAGCTATCCATCTGTAGAAAACATGGAACTAAATCCTAACCTCTCACCCTGCATAAAAGTCAACTTGAGATGGTCCAAAGACCTAGAAATTAGACCAGAAACATTGAAACTACTAGAAGAGGGTATAGGACCAATTCTCCAACATATAGGTACAGGTAGAAACTTCCTCAATAAGACCCCAAAAGCTCAAGAAATTAAAACAAGAATTAATGAATGAGATAGCATTAAATTAAAAAGCTTCTGCACAGCAAAGAAAACCATCAAGATTCGACAGAAAGACGCTACAGAATGGAAGAATATCTTCACCACCTAGTTTAAAAAGCTTGACATTTTAAATATACAAAATAAATCTGAGTAAATATTGAAAAAAATGGAAAGTCACCCCTCCCCTGTAATTGTCAAACTAGAGAGAGGGTGACTATCCTAGATCTTAATATTTGTGTGCCCTTTCAATATTTATTAAAATAAATGTTCTTGTCTAGGTCTCACATTATTATTGTTGTCACCAGTCTCCTTGCAATATGCATACAAGAGCTTACTATATACAGGTAAGAAAGTGGAGACCACAACATAGGAAGAAAAATTTATGATTATAGATAATTAAATAGGAATGATCTCTGCCTTCTATATCTTGATATGCATATCAGAAAACATCATGAGAATGAATATGGGTAGACAGTTCAAATAAATTCAACACATTTTCCTTAATTGCATTTGATTTTCTTGGAAAATCTGACTATATAGAGTCATGTAATAGATTCATGCAAAAAATTTCATGAAATAATAAATCTATATGTGTTTCTAGAAGGAAAGACTTTTCAGTGAAGAATATTTTAAAAGGAATTAAAACAATCCACCCTTTACCTCAATAAAAAATATGGGAAAATGTTTTAATGTATTTTTCAGAAATACTGAAATATTATATTGTCTTCTGACACCTAGATTATATATGCCATATGTGGTCCCAGAAGCAAAATAAAGGAGTTATTGAATAAAGAAAATAATGCAAAGTTTTCCCCATTACATTAATAAGTTTGCCAAAACGTTATTTCATGAACTGTCTCTTCAGAGTAATAAATATTATGGAAAAATACTAAAACTTAACAACATTGATCTGGGAAAAATTCTCTGTAATTTGATAGTAAAAGCTGACAAGGCTGGGAAATGTAGCTCAGTGGCAGATCACTTTCCTAGCATATACATATATGAGGCCCTTGGTTCTATCCCTGGCACTACAAAAAATAAAAGTAAACAAATAAAAAATAAAAATCCACAGTCTGAAAGTATACATTAAATTCTTGGGATTTTTTCCCCATAAAGATACCAAATTGCTGATATTTCCAGCCTTCCTTTTGACATACATTATATTGTTAGACATTGATGAAAAATATTAAGAATTCTTTTTTCAAAAGACTGACCATTTCAGGCTATCTGACCATGAATATTTTTATCAGAAGTTCTAGCTTTCTGGAGCCAGCTGTGGAATTCATGTGCATTCTGGGAGGGAACCTTCCAACTGCTAGAATGTCTGAGGATAAAGGCTCTCTCCACTATGCTAAGAAGCACTAGTCACCAAAGAGAGGAAAAGAAGCCAGCTTGATTTTAATGAAATCTTTTTAAAGTGTAGGAGAAGCAACTAATGTGGAGTAGGGCAGTGACTGGGCGAGTGTGCTGGAGGAGAAGGCCTACAGTCTGTGCAGAGGATGAGCTGACACTAGAGGATAATTAGAAGCTCTTGGAAAGGAGCTCACGGATGCCCCTTATTCTGGAGAGGGTGCCCCTCTAAATACCCTCCCACCCCTAGTCCCCAACTGGATCTGTCAAAAAACTCCTCCTGCCTCCATCTGTTGGGTCTGGAGACTGCAATCTTTTCAATATAATTCCCCGGGCTTCTAAAGAAAGCCTTCCCTGCTCTACAGGTTTTGCAGCTCAATGGAAGTTTCCAGCCTTCAGGGCTGCTAATTTAATAGCTTTTATGAGTATTAGAGTTCAAGGAAAATAATCCTTTATAAAAAGTGTACATTAAGTTATTTCTAACTAAATCATGAGAAAGAGCCCTCTTTACCAATTACCTAGTATTAAAAACTAACCAATTATTAGGGGCTTTACTGACAAGGTCATTTTTAAAAGAATCATTCAATCTAGCCAGAGAAAACCGCAGCTGAGAACCCAGCTAAAAACAATTCTTTGGTTAAATTCTCAGGAAATTAATGTTTCTGTTATCTATATTTATATTTAGAGAAGGAGCGATGAGAATGTTTCATCCTTGAACTGAGAAACTGCCTCTGAGCTCTTTGCAGAGCAAAAGAAGAAAGTTTGATTGCAGCAGCAGGCTTGCACAATTTGGATGTGCAGAGTATTGATTCCTCTCCTGTATTTATTCTATTCTTGTGTTGGGAAACGTTAAGTATCTGGAGAGGGATGGCAAAGTGGACATTTTTAAAACAGTTTGACATGATTGAAAGCCTTCCTATTTGTCAAGGTGTTTCCCTGCTCTATGGAATTGTTTTGTTTTCACATTTTTGTTCTCAATGGATGTCATATCCTTGAAATGTGGCGGATTCATGTCTCTGAAGTATCCGTTTTTTAGTTTAACACCAGCTAAGGGTCAGCCGTAGGCAGGAGCCATGGCGGCTGACATAACCACATGCTTCTGCTCCCTGTTTTGCTAATCGAGCAGCTGGTGAGTATAAGGAACTGCCCGCGTTGCACTGCTGGGCAAACGGATCAAACACTGTCCTCAGCACTGTGTGCTAACTGGCCATGGCCACGCTTTAGTCATGTCTCCAAAGGTACCACGGTTCCCAAGTTGGTTTCTCTGGCAACTGTTGAGACAGTTGAATTACAATTCATAATTGACCAGTCACCAGGGCTGGGGATTTGTCTTTGTGTGCCAAGCGTCCATGTGGCCTGTGGAGTGTGGAGAGTGGCTGTCCCTCCCAGTTTCCTGAGTTCTTTGAGACAGACCAGTGAAGCACAACTCTCTGTTCTGATCACTGGAAGGATTTTTCCCCCTTTACAATTCATTCAGAACTGCTTTGACTTTCTTTACAGGTCATTATCCTGGGGGACAATGCTGCTTTGTTGGGTTGTTTTGTGCTCCCCATACCTGTTGAGCTTCAATGATGCCAAAGCCACAGTCTCACTTTATAAAGAGGCATCTGGAAAACAATTCAAATGTGTCACTTTCTTTGCATCCTTTACAAACTTCACTCGTTTCCTGTTTGACCACATGTAACAAGAGTAACAGTTCATGAGACTACTAAAACCTTTCTTGGTATTCCTTCTGTAGAAGCTGTTTCAGATTGGTTGTCTTAAGCCACAGATAGTTATCAATAACTCTTTATGTCTTAAATAAGTTTGTGGGAAACTCCTTATCAGTACTTGAAGAAATATTTTGTAAATTTTCTTTGTAGGTTTATGTGCAAGAAGTCTTGGCATCTGGAAACATCTTAGTTACTTTAAGCACTGAAAAGACTGTCAAATTTATCACAAATATAGAACAATTCCAAATAAGCCTGAAATTGAGAAGCATTACACATTCTGAGAGATATCCAAGCACATTCCTGATCGATGTAAAACAGATCACCAAATTTAATAAGGGTATTGCAATTGGAATTATAATTGTGTGCAATTGCATTAAAATTTATTTTGTGTTACCCATGAATATTGATTTGGTTTATGTTGATGAAGATGGTAGACTGATGTGAACCTTTACCTTTTATAAAGTGACTTCAAGGTCCAGGGAATGAACAGTTTTTAGAGGCAGAGACTGTGAGTTTTCTGGAGCCTGTAAGTACCAGCACCACAGAGTCATCTCACTAATGCCACTGGCAGAGAAGTACTCCGTTGCTTACCACTGTCCGTCACATTATTGATCACCAGCACCCTCAGAGGAAATGTTACCACCCGTGGTACAAACTGAGCCGGAGAACTAACTCAATTAACACGATTCCAATACCAGGGCCCCTTTTTCAAGACATGTTCTTGCTCACTCAGTGACTTTCCTGTTTCATTGATTCTGGGCACTTGAGTTCCCTAAGAATATATATGACCAAGTGCTCTTTCTTTTGCTTTTATGGCTTACCATAGCACAAATTGCTGCAGATGTGAATGTTCTTATTGGCATACATGGAAGAATGACCTTACTTTATAGTGCTATTATAAAAGCATGGTTTAAACTAGCCTTTCAATTTTTGTGTGACAGAAGAAGGGGCTAATCTTATGGGTCTTGACCTCTCTGGAGCATTCAAAGTATTGATGACAGAGCACAAGGCTCTTTACATTCCCTGCTTGTCATTTTCTTGGCCCTCAATGGTTCCCAGTCCATTTCAGTGCGTATGCCTTATTGACGTCCTGCGTTGGAGGGTAATGCATCTTCTGAGCCTCAACATCTCTAGTCTACTAAGGATTAAGGAAAGAAACGAGCTTCCTGAGTCCCAGACTCGGCTTTCACCATTTCTAATTCATAGCCACAAAAGTATTACTTCCTGCCTTATTAATAAGAATACCTAATCAATGCATTATTTCAAGCGACTGGTTGATCATCCAATTTCATGGCTCAAATTCGTTCACTAAACTGGATCTTCCTAAGCGATACCTTTGTCTTCTATTTCAGCAGATGTCTCAGTTTAGTTTTACATTTTTTAAACTGAAGTTTCGATGAGGATCCAAACTAGTGAGCTTATTCTTCCTTTAGCCATTTTTCAATACTCTATAAAAGTTTAAACAGGAACATTTTTAAAATTTTCATAAGAATATACAAATGAAAAATATAAAACTAGGGATGTATTAAGTGCCATATTAAAGATAATATAAACAATAATAAAAGGGAACATCCTAAGCTATCTGCCATTTTGCAGTTTCCCATGAAGATTCCTTGGTTTAAGGTGCCTGTAACTCCATTCCCTCTGAGGGGTTTCTTATGTGGGTGATGTTACCACTCTCCCTACATGCAACTGTCCCAGGCTGTGTGTCTGACACAAAGGCACCCACATCAAGTCTGGCCTGCAGAGTGCACATTGTCCTGGAGAGAGCACTTTTACCCACCGGGCTGCCTAAGCATGGATGAGACTGGCAGACCCCCTCAGATTTTCTTCTCTTTTGTGAGATTTGAATGGGATGTTCAAAGAAAGGCTGAAGACAATAGGAGGGGGTAAAGTTGCTGAGAGAGACACAGAAAAGAAGCAGTAAGCAGAAACTACGGGGTTGCAGGACTCAGGGTTAAGAAAATGCCTCAATAGAGAGGAGAATAATGAGGGTCAGCTTACAAGTGACAGCAGACAGGACGAATGTGGAGAGAGAGGATGGCTGAGTTGGCATCATGTAGAACACCAAAGCAGGGAGGGGACACCTTGGTTCTCTGAAGCTCTTTTACCCTAAATGATCACGCATTTCTCCATGATACCTAGATGTGTGGTTGTGGTTGTATTCTGAAAGTTGTTTAATCTCCATGAGCCAAGTTAGGCATCCGTTTTACTCTTCTTCATTTTCCCATTTATCCTTTCAGAAAACCACAGCCAGAGTTTGTGACTGATCTTAGGAGACAAAATTAGCACAATACTTGCAATCATTTTGGGAGAAGGAAAGAGGATATACTTTATCTTAGATCACTTGCAATCACATGATAGATAAGAGTTACAACTTTGGCCAAAAAAAATCCTACATTAAAAGTGATAATTTAAAACCTTTTTGAGGGGTACTATGTTGAGGCAATTCTTAAAAATGAGATTTTGGGATGAGGATCATGTTAAGTTTGGGTAAGGTTTGGGATGCATATTTGCATATCTGGTAAGGTTTAGAATGCTCTGTAAAGTCTTGCAATTAAAAATAAACACTCTGTTTAACCCAGGAAAACAAAATACGTTTTTATTTCATCAAAGCAACACATAACATCTCACAAAATTATTTTTACAGATAGGCAGTTTTAAAATTTCAATTTATATAAATGCTATTAACTTCATTACATCCTATAAAAAGAGCTGTTCTCGAGATTGTCCTTGAACTGTAAATTAATCTAAACTTTGGAATTCTTATTGCTTCAAATGTCTTGCAAGGAGTCTCAGAAATAATACTAAAGGTATATTGTCATTAAAAGTTGTGAATAAAAGTGTGAAAATATCCTCTTTGTCTCTTCCCACCCACCCTCTGATTCTGTACTAGAAGCAGATTCCGTTTGACGATTACCAGTGCAATTTAGACATTTTGTACATAAATTTTCTAACCTGAGGAAATTGAAAGGACAATAAGAATTAAATGGGGATATAGCTGTCTTAGCTCCTTTAGAACAATGTGATAATAGTCAAAGGGAGTAATAGGAATTAGATATGCTCATGTTCCAAACTCTATGCATGACTTCAACTGGATTTAAATAATACTTGCTACAGGGTATTAAAATATTGTGTATTCTAAGATGCACAGTGTGACATACAAAGGAAAATATTTTATATTTCAAATTTTATATTTCAGTGGTGAGAATGGTACTTAATGGTATTTTAATGGATAATCAGCTAAAAAAAGGAGAAAAGATTTTAATTATAAAAGGAACTCTTGGTTTAATCTAAAGAAGAATTTAGGAAAATGAAATTAGAAAATAAGTTAAAAAATGTTGTGTATATCCTTAATAATTCTTTAAAAGTAGAATGAGCCGGGCATGGTGGTGCACGCTTGTAATCCCAGTACTTTGGGAGGTGGAGACCGGAGGATCCGGGTTCGCGGCCAGCCTCAGCTCCCTCTCTCTCTCTCTCCCTTGTCTCTCTCTCCCTGTCTCTGTCTCTGTCTCTGTCTCTGTCTCTCTCTCTCTCTCTCTCT
>PVJS01057661.1:0-11993 GCA_004027185.1 Glis glis | reverse complement strand
CGGGCGGTCCGGTACCTGATGCACAAGGGGCCCGGCGAGGTGGTGCTGGTGGCTGCCGGAGTGGGGCGCGCGAGGGCGGTCCGGTACCCGGCGCACAAGGGGCCCGGCGAGGTGGCCGGGGGCTTCCGGGGTGGGGCGCGCGCGGGCGGTCCGGTACCTGATGCACAAGGGGCCCGGCGAGGTGGCCGGGGGCTTCCGGGGTGGGGCGCGCGCGGGCGGTCCGGTACCCTGCGCGCAAGGGGCCCGGCCTTTCTAGGAATTTATCCCTATCTTCTAAGCTATCCAATTTGTTGGAATATAATTGTTCATAATAATCAAATAATATTTTATATTTCTTTGATATTAATTGTAATGTTTCTTTCATTTATAATTTTATTAACTTGAGTCTTCTCTCTTTCTTAGTCTACCTGGTGGTTTATCAAAACCAACTCTTAGTTCTATTGACCTTTTAGTTTTCTAGTCTCCATTTCTCTCTGAACTTTTTTTTTTTTTTCTTCTGTTAGCTTTGGGCTTAGTTTTTCTTTTTCTAATTTCTTGAGGTGTGAAGTTAGAGTGTTTATTTAAAATCTTTTTCTTCATGTAGGAAGTTTATCACTATAAAATTTCCTATTAGAAATGTTCATAGTACCCAAAGTGATCTATAAATTCAATGCAATCCCTAGCAAAATCCCAATGTAATTTTTACAGGAAAAAAATCCTAAAATTCATATGGAACCAAAAAACAAACAAATAGCCCAGGCAAACATGAATGAAAAGAAAAAAACTAGAGACATCACACTACCTGATATATTACAAAGTTATAGTCAATAAAACAGGATGGTATTGCTATTAAAAACAGGTATATGAACCAAAGGAATAGAGAGGCCAGAAATAAATCCTTGTACTTATGGGCAATTGATATTTGAGAAAAGTGCCAAGACCACATAATGGGTAAAGGATAGTATATTCAACAAATGGTGTTGGGGAAACTGGCTATCTACATGTAGAAGAATGAAATTGGACCTTTATCTCATACTATACATAACAATCAACTCAAAATAGATTGAAGACTTAAATGTAAGACCTGAAACTATAAAATTAATAGAAGAAAACAGAGAGGGAAAAGCTTTTCAACACTTCTCTGGGCAGTGATATTTTTAGATCTTACCCCAAAAGCACAGGCAACAAAAATAAAAATAGACAAAATAGCATTGCATAAAACTAAAAAACAGCTGCCCAGCAAAGAAAGCAATCAACATTTATAGCAGCATTTTTCATAACAGCCAAATCATAAAAACAACCCAAATGTCCATAAATTGATGGACAAAATGTGATATAAATGAAGTATTGATACATGTTATGACATGAATGAACCTTGAAAGCATTATACTACAAGAAAGAAGCTGGCCACAAGAGTGCATATGTGATTCAATTTGTACAAAGTGTCCAGAAGAGGCAAATTTACAGAGATAGGAAGTGGTTTAGTGGTTGTATAGGGTTACAGATGAGTATGTTAGGAAAAAAGGAGAATGACTAGACAGGGATTTCTTTTGGGGTTATTAAATCATTCTCAAACTGATTATGGTGATGGTTGTATAATTCTGAATATACATACAAACACTGAGTGTACGCTTTGGGCAGAATGTATGGTATGTGGATTATATCTTAAGATGCTACTGTAAATTTCCAATTAAACAGAAAATACACAAACAACAAAGAAAATCTATAAATTAAACCTCCTTTCTAAAAATGACTGATAAAATAAGAAACTTCTAGTTGGACTTATCAAGAAAAAAGAGAAAAGACATGAATTACCAGTAAAGAAATGGAAGAGGAACATCACCATAGGTATTATAAATAACAAAAGGATAAAAGAATATTTTAGACATTATCTCAGTAAATTTGACAACTTAGATGAAACAGATCAATTCCTTGATAGTCAAAACTTATAAAACCAAAACTGGCAAAAGAAATATTTTTAAAAAATCTGAATAGCTCTATATCAATTAAATAAATCAAATTAGTACTTTAAGCAGGGCGTGGTGGCGCACGCTTGTAATCCCAGTACTTTGGGAGGCGGACAACGGAGGATCTGGGTTTGCGGCCAGCCTCAGCTCTCTCTCTCTCTCTCTCTCTCTCTCTCTCTCTCTCTCTCTACTTAGTGAGGCCCTCCACAACTTCGTGAGACCCGGTTTCAAAATAAAGTATAAAAAATAGGGCCGGGGACATAGCGCGGAGGTAGAACGCCCCTGCGTTCAATCCCCGGTACTGCAAAAAAAAAAAAAAATTAGTACTTTAAAATATTTTGCATTTAAAACACTCTAGTTCCAAATATATTCACTGGCGAATTTTATCTAACATTTGAGGAAGATATAGTAGTTAGCTTACAGAAAGTTTCAGATAATAAAGCTAGTACTTCCCAACTCATTTTGAGTCTAGCATTACACTGATACCATTACAAGAAAAATAACGATCAATATCTCTTTTGAACCTAGTTTTAAAAGTTTCCAATAAAATATCAATTTGAATTAGCAACATATAAAAAAGATAATACATCATGACAAAATGAAATTTAACCCAGAAACAAAGGGTTGGTTTAACCTTTGGAGGGAAAAAAATCAATATTATTTACCATATTAACAAACTTTTTAAGTTCCTATAAATAGATTTAGAAAATGCATATGATAAAATTTAACATCTATTCAGGAAAATAAAAACTCAGCAAATTAGGATACAAAAGAATTTCCTCAACATTTGTCTCTCTGAGAGCCATTAAAGAAGACTCAAGCCGGGCATGGTGATGCACGCTTGTAATCCCAGTAGTTGGGAGGCTGAGACAGGAGGATTGCAGGTTCACAGCCAGCCTCAGCTACTGAGTGAGGCCCTCTGCAATTTAGTGAGACCTTGTTTCAAAATAAAGAATAAAAAATAGGACTGGGGGTGTAGCTCAGAGGTAAAATGCCCTTGGTACGGCAGGCAGGCAGGCAGGCAGGCAGGCAGGCAGGCAGGCAGGAAGGAAGGAAGGCAGGCTCAAATAAATTGAGAGATACACTATTTCATGGATTAGACAAAGCAATATTGTTAAAGTATCAGTTCTCTCTAAATTAAAACATAGGTTTGATGAAATCTCAACCAAAACTCCAGCGTCCTTTTTTGTAGAAATTAATAATCTGATTCTAAAAGGGATTTGGAAATACAAATGACCTAAAACAGCCAGAACAAATCTTGACAAAAATAACAAAGTTGGAGTGCTTACATTATCTGATTTCCAGACTTATTATTAATTACAGTAATCAGGACCATGTGGTATTAGTTTAAGGCTAGGAAAATAGTTCAGCGGAACAAATTAGAGATTTCAGAAATCAACCCACACATACATGTATAATCGACTTTTTTATCAAAGTGCAAAAAATGGAGGAAAAGATGGTCTTTTCAACAAATGGTGCTGGTACCATTGGATATCTATATGAAAAAACTATACTTTGATCAATATGCCATGCAAAAATATTTACTGGAAATGCATCATAGACCTAAAAATAAAGGTGAAAACTTATAAACTTATAGAAGTATAAAAGAGAAAAACAGAAGAAAATGTTTGTAACTTTGAAGAGGGAAAAGCTGGAGACACAGAAAGCAGTAACTATGCAAGAAACATTAAAATGTACTTTGTGAAAATTATAAAATTCTACTTATTTAAAGACACAGCTAAGAAAATGAAAAGCAGGTCACAACTGGAAGAAAACATTTGCAACATATATTTGAAAATGGTCTTGAAAACAGATTATATATAAGGTACTCATAATTTAATAAGACAACCCAAATTTGTATAAGGGCAAAATGTTTGAATAGACAACTTACAAAAGGAAATAAAAGAATATCTTAATTACCACCTCAACATAAGTTCAACATCATTAGTCATTAGAGAAATAGTGATTAAAATTACAATGAGATACCACTCTACACCCACTGGAATAGCTAAAATTAAACAGACTAAAAATTCTAACTATTCCTGAGGATATAAAGCAAGTTCAACTTTCATACATTGTTGGTGGGAGTGTAAATTGGTATAACCATTTTGGAGACCTATTTCCTTGTGAAATTAAGTGTACACTTACCATATGATCCACCATCTAAGGAAAATAAAAGCAAATGTATACACACACACACACACACACACACAACTTCTACATGAATGTTCACAGAAGTCTTACTTTTAATAGCCCAAAACTTAAAATATTCAAATATCATCAACAAGTGAATGGATAAATACATTTGTTATTCTATACAAGAGAGTTCTCAATAACAAATACCCTATTAATACACACATGGATGAATTCCAAAAACATTATTCTAAAGGAAAGAAGTCAAACAGGAAACAAGTGCATCATACTCTATGATCCATTTATATGACATTCTAGAGCAGGCAAAACTATAGCAACAGAAAGAAAATCTATTGTCGCCTAGGCCTAAAAGCAAGAACTAGTGCAAATTGTGTAAATAACTTTCTGGGGTGATGGGAATATTCTGTGTCTTGATTTTCATGGTGATTCACATGGATATAAACTTTTGACATATTCAGTGAACTATACAGTCAGTTCTGGTACAACGCTTGTTTTTTAAATTGCACATTTGTTCTAACACAATAGCTAAAAATTTTAATATAATTTGACTTTCAATTTTGCTTATGTGTGATTTTGTCCAAAAAAACCCCACTAAATGAATATAGAAATGAAAACAGAAAACCACACTCAGATAAACTGAGTCATGTATAAGGTACACCCCACCACCTTTTGTGCTATTATCATACATTGTACTTCAAACTGTTTTAAATCCCACCACACACTGTTATTACATTTGCTCTTAAAAGGTAATTTCTTAGCCCAGTGTGGTGGCGCACACTTGTAATCCCAGTACTTGGGCGGCTGAGACAGGATTGCAGGTTTGAGGCTAGCCTCAGCAATATAGCGAGGCCCTCTGCAACTTAGTGAGACCCTGTTTCAAAATAAAAAATAAAATAGTGCTGTGGATGTAGCTCAGAGGTAGAATGCCCCTGGGTTCAATCTCCAGTAACACACACACACACACACACACAATTCCTTTTTCCCCACATCCTCACCACCATTTATTATTGTTTGTTTTCCTGATGGAGATAAGTGTGGAGGTTTTTCAAAAGACTAGGAATAGAACCACCATATGACCCAGGTATACCACTCCATGATACCTTTCTAAAAGAATTAAAATCAGAATACTATAGTGATATATGCATACCCATGTTTATAGCATAGCAGCACAATTCACAATAGCCAAGTTATGGAACCAACCTACGTGTCTGTCAACAGATGAATGGATAAAGAAAATGTGATATCGCTGGGCATGATGAAACATGCTCGTAATCCCAGTATTTGGGAGGCTGAGACAGGAGGATGGCAGGTTCGCAGCTAGCTTCAGCAACTTAGACCCTGTTTCAAATAAAAAAATAAAATAGGGTTGGAGGTGTAGTTCAGAGGTAGAATACCCCTGGATTCAATCCCCAGGACTGCATGTGCACATACGTATGTACACACACACACACACACACACACACACACACACATACACACACACACACACAAATGGAGTTTTACTCAGACATAAAGGACAAAATTATGTATTTTGCAGGAAAATTGATGGAACTACAGAAGATTATGTTAAGTGAGATCAGCCAGACTCAGAAAATTAAGAACCACATGCATTCTCTCATATGTAGAAGCTACGAAGAGAAAAATGAAAGAAAGGGGACCTCATCAGAATTTAGGAGTGAGATCAGTAGAGTAGTGGAAGGGAATCCGAGGAGGGAGGAGAGGAGGGAAAGGGGACGTATGAGGAAGGAAAACAGACCAAATAATGTTATGTGTGTAAATGAATGAATCACTATGAATCTTACTATCACATACAATCACAATGCACCAATAAAATTAATTTAAAATGTAATTCTTTGCTGGGCGTGGTGGCGCACGCTTGTAATCCCAGTACTTTGGGAGGCGGAGACCGGAAGATCCGGGTTCACAGCCAGCCTCAGCTCTCGCGCTCTCTCTCCCTGTCTCTCTCTCCCTGTCTCTCTCTCTCTCTCTCTCTCCCTCCTTAGTGAGGCCCTCCGCAACTTCGTGAGACCCAGTCTCAAAATAAAGTATAAAAATAGGGCCGGGGGCGTAGCGCGGAGGTAGAACGCCCCTGCGTTCAATCCCCGGTACTGCAAAAAAAAAAAAAAAGTAATTCTTTAAAAAATACTAAAAATGAAAAAAAACTCTTATTTTTTCCCACATATTTACCATTTCGGCACTATTTATTCATTTGCATGGAACTGAGTTTGTGCTTGATACCATATTTCTTTCTGTAGAAGTTCCTTTTTTGAAAATTCAGGTTGCTAAAAAGTTATATATGCTTTTTTTTTGCGGTACCGGGGATTGAACCCAGGGGCGTTCTACCTCTGCGCTACACCCCCGGCCCTATTTTTTTATACTTTATTTTGAAACCAGGTCTCACGAAGTTACAGAGGGCCTCACTGAGAGAGAGAGAGAGAGAGAGAGAGAGAGAGAGCTGAGGCTGGCTGTGAACCTGGATCCTCGGGTCTCCACCTCCCAAAGTACTGGGATTACAAGCGTGTGCCACCATGCCTGGCCTATATGTGATTTTGTTCATCCAAGAGTTTTAAACTTGCTTGCTCTGTGTGTGTGTGTGTTACTGGGGATTGAACCCAGGGGCATTCTACCTCTAGGCTACACCCCCAGCCCTATTTTATTTTGAAACAAGGTCTAAGTTGCTGAGGGCATTGCTAAATTGCTGAGGCTGACCTCAAACCTGTGATCCTCCTGTCTCAGCCTCTCAAGTAGTGGGATTACAGGTATGGGCCACCATGCCTGGCCTAAATTGCTTTCATTTTTAAAGAATATTTTTACCTGACATAAAATCTTAAATTAACTTTTTAAAAGCATAAAGTTTTAATTATATTTCCTTCTGTTTTGTCTTGTATTGTTTCTGCTATGAAATCAGTAGCAATTCTTATTTAATATTCCTTTTTTTCTGGCTCCTTTAAAGAGTTTCACCTTGTTATTGGTTCTCAACAATTTGATGTGCCTTAAATGGTTTTCCTTTCAGTTATCCTGGTTGGAGTTTTCTGAGTTTCTTGATTTAAGAATCAGTTTTCATGTTGTTCAGGAAAAATTGAGTCATAATTCTTTCAAATATATTTTCTGGCTTCTCACCTGCCCTTTTCAGGAACTCCAATTACACATATGTTAAATCTCTTGGAATATTTTCAGGTCAGTAGAATCAGTTCTTTTTTTATTACTATTTTCTTTCAGAACTTCAATTGGATAGTTCCTATCATAATTATCTTCAAGTTCACTGTTCTTCTGCAGTTGCTAGTCAGCTAATAATTTCGCTGGGTGGATTTTCATTCTCCTATTGCATTTTTTAGCTCTAGAAGTTCCTTTTGTTTCTTTTTGATATTTTCTCTTTCTTTCCACATTGTGGTCATGTTTTCCTTCAAATATCTGAACAAATTAGTAACAGATGTTTTACAGTCATCTCTGTAAATCTGAGTCAGCTTTGTTGACTTTTTTTGCATTTCATGCTTATTTCCATCTTAGGATTTTTATTGGATGCTAGAGACTATAAATACCATGTTCTTAAGTTTTTGGAGTGTGTTTTCTTCATTTATAGTGTTGGTTTTGGCAGGCAGTTAAATTTCTTGCCAACCATCTTGAGCCTTCTGAGGTTCCTCTTCAACTTTGTTGGTGGTGATCTAGAGTAGCTGTTATTCCGCGGTCCTTTAGCCCTATTCTACAGCATGACCCTGGGAACCTACCGAATGCCCGGGATTTCCAATGAGGTCTTGCCACTCTGATGTTGAAACTCAAACTCAAACACGGCTGAGCTGTGCTTAAGCTTGGCAATGGTTTGATTTACAGTTCCCCATAACTGCTCTTTTGTCTAGCCTTGTGGCATTTCATTCTATGTATGTGCATCTTAGCACACAGCAAAAGAATCAATGAAACCCATATGCAGATTCCTGAACCTTCTCTGCACAGCTCCTCTATCTCTAGTGCTTTGCTCTACCAACTGAAGCTGCCACAGCTTTCCCCAAATCTGGTCTGACTCCTCCACAGGGACCACCATGCTTTCCTTGGTTTCCCACCCTCCTGTGCTGGTCTGCAAAGTGACTCAGACAGAATGCTGGGGCAGGCCTATGAAGCACCTCATTGGTTCCATTCAGAAAGAGAGCACACATCTGCCTGCACTGCATGTTTTCCATTATCAGAAAATAGTTGTTTTACATACTGTCTGGTTTTCTGGTTGTTTACAGGTAGAGGTTAAGTCCAATGTAAGTTCCTCCATTATGCGCAGAAATAGAAGTAAATTTTTTTTAACCTAGTCTTTTACATGTTTGGGTTCACATGATTACTGAAATATTTATGATAATGCAGTTGATTACCACAGTTCTATGATTATTTCATTTACATTACATAGCGAGGACATGAGGACATGGTCCTCACTATGCTGGGAAATTTAAAAGGTGACCTTTCATATGACCATTTTTCAGCCAAAAAGATGAGGCTCGAAGGCAAGCAAATGCTCCAGTAAAGGTGCAGTTGGGACTAAGTCCTCCTTCCTCCTTTCCTTCCCTCCTGTTTCCCCCTTATTTGAATTATCTTTTATTTTACGTGCTAATAATCACCTTTATCATTTTAGCATGGCCAAAAAAAAAGTAACTCAGCTTTCCACTTTGAAAAACACAAGGTGTAATTCACTACATTATTTTTAATTTAAACTTCAAGTGACAAGTTATTATCAATCTGTAACACATCATAACTAATACACTCCAGAACTGTCTAGACCTTTACAGCTCTGCCCCACCACAGCCCCCGAACCATCAGGAATCTGCTTGACCTTGTATCTATATCATCTTTCCTCCTCTTTCAAGTCACTTTCTTTAAATTACTTTAACCTATAAATTCATAGCAACCTTTTGAGAATTTTTCCTAGTCCAGTTTTTAGGAAAAAATATTAGAAAATGAAAACAAATGAAAAGAAAAAATTAAGTAAGACTTAAACTATAAAAGCCAATTCCTCATTAGTATGACTAAGTAGTAGATTTAAATTATAGCCCTCAAAGAATGAGTCATATTTTGGTCAGCCTAATTTAGGGCCAACCAACAATGGTAATACTTGAGAAGATTACAAGACTCAGCAAAGTACCTTGTACCTTGAAGGAGAGGATCAAAAAGTATTTTGTTTTTGTTCTTGTTTTTCCATATTTGGGAATGAACCCAGGGTCACTCTACCACTGAGCTACATCCCCAGCCTTTTTTATTTTGTATTTTGAGTCAGGGTCTTGCTTGGTTGGTTGCCTAGACTGGCCTTGAACTTGTGATCCTCCTACCTCAACCTCCTGAGTAGCTGGGATTACAGGTGTTCACTGCCTTGTCCTGTTGAAAAAGTGTTGACTATCATTGTTACTAACAGCCCCTGGTTTTGGTACAGTCACTTCAGTATTCCTCTGGGAAATTTCCTCTACCCTACTACAAGCATTTTCCCCAATTATCAATTCTGCCTTCTCCTGACCAAGGAGTGGGTGTGTAAACTGAAGTAAAGCAGTGGACTTTCTTAGAACTTACATTCTAAGAGAATAAAGTATTAACACCTGTAATCCCAGTACTTGGGAGGCCGAAACAGGAGGATCACTGATTTGAGGCTAGCCTCAGCAACTCAGTGAGACCCTTAGAAACTTAATGCAACCCAGTTCCAAAATAAAAAATAAAAGGGGCTGGGGGTGTAGCTCAGAGGTAGAATGTCCCTGGGTTCGATCCCAAGAAGAAAAAAAGAAAAGAGGGAGGGAGGGAGGGATTAAGAAGCTAGAGATGTGGGAACCCTCCAGAACCAAGATGACTCCCTTCCTATTCTACATCCAACATGATCACAACCACATAACTTCATAACTCAGGGGGAAAGGAGACCTCCACACAGGAAGGAGTAGAGGAAATATAACAAAATGTTAAATTATTGCTTGAGGAATTATGGGTCATTTACTTCTTTCTTTAAATTCTTCCTTATGTTCATATCTCTACTTGTCAAAATTTATTTAATGTGCTTCTATTTTTAAAAATAAAATATAATAAAATCTTTGTTCCTTTGGATATCTTCAGATGAAAAGATAACCAAATATACCTTCTATTCCTTATAAAAATATAACCCCAAAAAACTAATGACCAAACCAGGCATGGTGGCACATACCTATAGTCCCAGCTACTCAGGAAGCTGAGGTGAGAGGATCTCTTGAGGCCACTAGTTCAAGACCTGCCTGTGCAACATAGTGAGACCCCATATTAAACAAACAAAAAACTAATGACCCTCAATGGTCCAAGTAGTACACAAAAACAATGGGTTTTGAAAAATGAACCTAAAATTTCCTTGTAATTATAGTTTGACTACTTTTTAAACTTTAGAGGTTGAGCTATATATGGTTTACTTTTAATTAGTCTCACAGTGGTGAGGACAAGTTAGGGGTAGTGGGTATATACAAGGGACAGATAAAGTTAGAATAGCAGAATGTTAATAATTGCTGAAGTTGGGATATGTCTAAGTGGGTGTTCATTATTTTATTATTTTATTTTCTGCATATTTGAAAATTTCTGTAATAAAAAAGAAACAAGTTTTTAAAACTCCTAAATATGCATTATTAGACACCTAAAGCAACCTTTGTAACATGCCCAAAATAGAAAAACATGAAAAACTCATTCTAAAATAAATCTCAAGTCATCTATAAAGTATTTTTGCTTTTTTTATTTGTAGAGTTGAGTGAAAATTCAAGAATTTACTACTAAGTACACAACTATTTAAGTTATATGAAAGGCAATGATCGCCACCTGCTGGACAGTCCACTGACTACTTGCTATAAAAATTAATGAGATTTTTTTCAAAAAAATCACGATTGAATAGGTCCTCCGATTTCTCCCAAAGCATCTAGTTTTTAACAAGATAGTATTAACTAATACCATCAAATTTATGTTTCACTAGCATGTGTGTTTTTAATCTCAGTCTTGAAATCTTGACTTGTATTATATATTTTATTTGACAACTTGGCTAATAGTATACACCAGTGATTCTAAACCCTGGGGCTTAGAATTACTTGTAGAATTTTAAAATCACTATTGTTTCATAAAAGAAAAAACATTTGACCCAGATGCAGCGATGCACAACTGTAATCCCAGTTACTCCAGAGACTGAAGCAGGAGGATCACAAGTTCAAGGCCAGCCTGGGCAACTTAGTGAGATCCTTTCTCAAAATTTTAAAAAGGGCTGGAGATCTAGTTCAGTGGTAGAACACTTGCCTAGCATGCACCAGGGCCTGGGTTCAATTCCCAGTAACACGCACAGCATTTGAATACTCTCTAAAAAGTGTAGAAGATAGTCATAAAGGAAATCATTCTTGAGAAAAGGATAATTGGCAATTATATGCCAAAATTATTTTTTTCATTTTTTCACATAGTCTGCAAACTGGTGCTTGATGAAAATCATTTAACTTCTTAGCCTGGTTCTCCAAGTGAATTTGTTCTGCTACCTTATGGGGATATTCATTCAACAAACACTAACCAAACACCTATTACGCTATTAAAGAGAATAATTCAGGGATCAAGTATATGAAAATACTATACATAGGGACTTGTACAGTAAGCATGATAAAAATATAATTATTACTAGAAAATATACAAATATATTACTACAGATTGAGTCATAAGGGAAAAAAATTACCCACCCACATGTTTAATAGCTTAGTCATTTTCTGTACTCATGCTATTACAATTGGTATTCAGAATTCGTTAAAATGAGGGTTGTGGATGTAACTCAATGGTAGAATACTTGCCTAGCATGCACAAGGCCCTGGGTTCGATCCCTCAGGATGGGAGGGAAGGAGGGAGGAGGGAGAGAAGGAGGGAGGGAGGGATGGAGGGATGGAGGGAGGGATGGAGGGAGGG
>PVJS01057659.1:0-11992 GCA_004027185.1 Glis glis | reverse complement strand
GCCCCTGGGTTCAATCCCCAGTACCACACACACACACACACACACACACACACACACACACACACAAACCTTTCTAAGGGGCGAGTTCTGGGTAGTGGAACAGCCCTGAGGGTAGGGGGGAAGTTCTTATCATTGTATGCTCTTCTTTGTCAATGTTGTTTGACTTTTTAAGAAAGACAGTAATGCGCTAGCACACACTTGTAATTCCAGTACTTGGGAGGCTGAGACAGGAGGATTACAGGTTCAAGGCCAGCCTCTGCAACTTGGCAAGACTCTCAGCAACTTAGCGAGATGCTATTTCAAAACAAAAGAATAAAAAGGGCTGGGGGTGTAGCTTAGAGGTAGAATCCTGAGTTCAATCCCTAGTACCACAAAAAGAAAAAAGAAGATAGCCAGTAACCACATATACTTACTTTTATATTTAAAAAAGGGAAATACTAAATACAGGCTTAAAAGTTTCCTTTGTTCCTTTTATCTTATAATCAAAATTATATCTTATAATCTCAAGTGGAATTGAGATATCTGAAGTAGAGTTAAGATGGGAAGTTTGGGGAAAACATTAATCCTCTGTTAGCAACAGTTTAATTGCGCCAAATCAAAAACTAAAAACACAGCAAATACAGGAAGAGGGTGGGGAGGAAAAGATGACTCCATTTCCACTTTTCTAACAAAAAGTAAAACTGGCTTTACTTCCTCTTTAGTGGACTCGGGACAGTAATGTTTTCTGCAATGGCTTGCGGTTGGGCAGATGTGAGTGTTTGGTGCCCTCACCGAATGCCCAGAGCTCTCTCGGAAGCTGGCACCAGCCTCCAGATTCTTCATGGGCACTCCAGCCAGTCATTGTCATCTGGTGTCTTCTTGTTCCTCCCCCTTCTTTCTCCCATCAGAATTTCTCTGATTTCCCCCAAACACCCCTCCCTGCTATGGGCTTATAATACATTAAATTCATTTCCCTCCTCCTAGATAGCATAGCTCCATAATATAAATCAACTTGCAGATCTCTTTAGAAAAGCCTTTGAGGAGTGATGTTACTGATGATCTTTAAGTCTGCCATGTTTTGATCTAGGGCACATTTCAGTGACTCAAATCTCTGGAAGCAAGTTTGAGCCCTCTTCTGCTGCACATAAAGCCAGCCTAGCAAGCTGAGCTGCTCCCAGTACTTGGGAAGCTGAGACAGTGGGATGACAGGCCAGCCTTGGCAACTTAGTGAGACCTTGTTTCAAAAAAAGGTTGGGGTATAGCTCAGTGGTAGAATGCCTCTGGGTTTAATCCCTGGTATACACACAGACACACACATCTCTCTCTCTCACACACACACACACACACACACAGACACACCAGCAACAACAATAAAACCAGTTAACTACTGCATGATGTTAGATAAATGAAGTAAAAGGAAGTGTCTCAGAATATGAATAATCATATATTTTCATCTGTAAAGATAAACTTCTCTAACCTATGTACACACACAGTTGGCTCTGGACCAAGTAATAATAACGGAGAATTACCGAATATCTGGCAACTTTATTTATTTTTTGTGGTACCGGGAATTGAACGCAGGGGTGTTCTACCTCCGCGCTACGCCCCCGGCCCTATTTTTTATACTTTATTTTGAAACCGGGTCTCACGAAGTTGCGGAGGGCCTCACTAAGGAGAGAGAGACAGACAGACAGAGAGAGAGAGAGAGAGAGAGAGAGAGAGCTGAGGCTGGCCGCGAACCCGGATCCTCCGGTCTCCGCCTCTCAAAGTACTGGGATTACAAGTGTGCACCACCACGCCCGGCAGCTATGGCAACTTTATATGGAAATCAAAAGTTCAAGGAATAAAATGTTAATTATCAATGAAGCCAGGTTCTTAAGTCTTAAGAAAATCCATACTTACAGAGTCTATTCTTTTTTATTTATTTATTTTTAGCACCTGGGGACTTCTGATCATACAAATAAATAATAAATATCAAATAACATCCTAGGCCCATTTCATTCATAATGTATCTGTAATACTTCACTTTTTTTAACTCTACATACCTACCATATTATAAATCTTGCTTTTGTGGAAAAATCCAGTCTGAATTCTAATGAGGCACATTAGTTGGAGACACTCTGCATATTGGTTGTATGGAAAGAGCGTAGGTAGATGGCAATTACTAGCATCCTGCTAACTCACCTTAACTACATAAGAGAAGCATCTTTCTATCTCTCTGTCTACATAATACTCCTCCCCATGTATTCTGAATCAGGAAAGGCTGGCTAGTTACACCCAAGGAAGTCAGATGCTGTTCAATAAATAATACCATGTGCAAATCATTGTTGGATAGATATAAAATTAAAAATTTTCCCTTACAAACAAACCAATACACCATGGAAGTAGATGCGTGTACAATGCACTACTTTTCAATAATTCTATTTTTGGGGATAGTTCCACTTTTGTCTTAAAAAAAGCGAAACAAAATTACTGTAAATACATACATGTACATTGACAGTAGAAGAGGAAGAGGGAAGCCGGGCGTGGTGGCACACGTTTGTAATCCCAGTACTTGGGAGGCTGAGACTGGAGGATCCGGGTTCGCGGCCAGCCTCAGCTACTTAGTGAGGCCCTCCACAACTTAGGGAGACCCTGTTTCAAAATAAAAAACAAAAAATAGGACTGGGGGTGTAGCTCGGAGGTAGAATGCCCCTGGGTTCAATCCCCAGAACCACAAAAAAAAAAAAAAAAAAGAGGAAGAGGAAGAGTTGGAAAAAAACAGACTGAAAGAAAACAAGTGGATGCAAGTTTTGAATGCTGATGTTCTCTTTTTTGATATTTTGGAGTTGCACCACCCCACTAGCAGAAGCTTGCCCCAGCTATTCTGGAATGAATCAAAAAAAGGAAATTGTTTGTTTTTGTTGAACTGAATGGACTCTAGGCAAGATGACTTCATAAGTTTCTCCTGGAGAGGATGGGACCCTCAACTAAAATACCTCTTCTCACCCAATTCTTTCTATACTTTTTGTTATGGCTCTTATTAGAAAAGATATCTATTTTTTAGAAATGTTTTCATTTGTAAATTATACATTTTAAAGAAATGTGTTTATACATGCTTTTGTGTATAAAAATGTATTGAATTCGGGTGTGGTGGTACACGCCTGTAATCCCAGTACTTGGGAGGCTGAGACAGGAGGATTGCAGGTTCGCGGCCAGCCTCAGCTACTTAGTGAGGCCCTCCACAACTTAGTGAGACCCTGTTTCAAAATAAAAAATAAAATAGGACTGGGGGTGTATCTCAGAGGTAGAATGCCCCTGGGTTCAATCCCCAGTTCGATAAACAAAAAAACAAAACAAATAAAAATGTATTGAAAATATAAACTCCATATGCATCTCTTGGATGCTGGTGTTTATACATTCACAGTACCTTTTGAAAGCTAAAATGTGTATCATTTGCGATCAATTTCATACCTATGAAGATAGTGCAAACTTGTCCAAGTCATCTGATAGACTTCTACTCAATGGTTACTACAGAGTTAACCTGATCTCTCAATATGAACAGTTTCCCGCAACATTCCAAGGATATCAGAAGGGATTAACTGTATTTTGACCTTAGCACTTGGTTGGTGAAAGTTGGTTATGGAAGAAGGCAGGAAAACCAGAAGTGTTAGGGAGGCTGAGCCCACCTCACGCTCTGCAAGACAGGACCTGACAGATAGTTGCCCTTTGCAGTGGTAGGGAATGGGCGTGTGATAAGATGCTCCCAATCAGGCCCACCTATCCGCCCCTGCAGCTGGAGCTGGGAACCAGTGAAGCAGAGAAACAGCAGACAAGGGTGGTGTCCAGGCAATGGCAGCTCTGCAACCTCACTGGCCTGGCCACAGGGCTGGCAGCGTGTCCAGTACCTGCCTCAAGGGCTCAGTCCATCCTGGACTGGTTCTGGGGCATGATTTAGATGTTTCTGGCTGTGTAATCTCTGATCCCAACTTTCCAATCTTCCTGGCAAGATTGTGAGCTACCAATCACCCTTCGGTATGTTTATTTTCTGCTTAAATTGCCTAGATTTTGTTTCTGCTACTTGCAACTGAGACCCCTGATACAGACAGAGAAAAGGGAAAGAGTATTGGTAAGTGTTGTGCCTGGAGGGTGGAGAGGGAGGGGGGATGCCACAGAAAGGGAGGGAATCCAATCCCTGAAAAGTTCCTCAAGACCTTGCTTGGAAGTTTTGGACAACAATTATACCTTCTTGTTCATTTTTATACTTTGTCTCTCAAGGCCTTTATCAATTCAGTCACTCATGCCCACCAGGTGCCAAGTACTGTTCTAGGCACTGGGTGACAGGAATGAACAAAACTCCAGCAATAATTTTCATGATAACATGGGTTAAAATGCACGAGGCAAGCCGGGTGTCGTGGTGCATGCCTGTAATCCTAGTACTTGGGAGGCTGAGACAGGAGGATGGCAGGTTCAAGGACAGCCTCAGCAAGTAGTGAGACTCTCTCATCAGCCTAGTGAGACCCTGTTTCAAAATAAAATAGAGCTGGGGGTGTAGCTTGGAGGTAGAATGCTCTGGGGCTTAATCCCCAGTAATACACACACACACACACACACACACACACACATAAAATGCAAGAGGCAAATGCAACAGCACCTCTGCATGCAGGACAAAAGCCAAGGCTTTTGTAATGCCTAATGCCACTGTTTATAGGAACACAGCGAACTGCAACAGCATTAGCTGTGATGGTCAGGACTGACTCCTGTGTTGCTAAAACTTGGAGATCCACGCCACAGAAAATATTTCTTTTTTTTTTTTTGTGGTACCGTGGATTGAACACAGGGGCGTTCTACCTCCGAGCTACACCCCCGGCCCTATTTTTTATCCTTTAGTTTGAAACCGGGTCTCACAAAGTTGCTGAGGGCTTTCTTAAGTAGCTGAGGTTGGCCACGAACCCAGATCCTCCGGTCTCCACCTCCCAAGTACTGGGATTACAAGCGTGCGCCACCACACCCAGCCTACTTGTACCTTTTTAAAAACAAAAAATACATACTTGACAAGTTTTTGAACACTGAGAAAGTTTTTGGTTCACTTCTGGTATTTCTAAGTTATATCAAAATACATCAAAAGACTAGCTTTCCTAGATTCTCACAAGGCAGTACTAACTTGAATATAGTTAAACATAGTTAAAAAGAAAGATACTGCTTGAATTTGTGCATATTTAATTATGTAGTAAAGCTTGAATTTGTGTATATTTAATTATGTAGTAAAGCACAACTTGGAAAACAGCCATCGGGTCCCTGAGATAGACAAACAGTGTGGGGCCGGTATGACTGCATTCTTTGAGGTATGGAATGGTTTTGTTTTTGTAAGCCCATTTAAGCTATCATATGCATATCATATCATATGCGGGCTTTTGGAATAGGCCTGTTTTTGTTTTTTTTTTCGGTGTCGGGGATTGAATGCAGGGGCATTCTACCTCCGGGCTACGCCCCCGGCCCTATTTTTTTATGCTTTATTTTTGAAACCGGGTCTCACGAAGTTGCGGAGGGCCTCACTAGGTAGAGAGAGAGAGAGAGAGATCACGGGCGCGTGCATGCACGCTGAGGTTGGCCGCGAACCTGGATCCTCCGGTCTCCGCCTCCCAAAGTACTGGGATTACAAGCGTGCGCCACCACGCCCGGCTGGAATAGGCCTGTTTTTATCATCTAACCTAAAGAGGAATTAAGTGCCAGGGTGGTGGTTCATGCCTACTTGGAAGGTTGAGACAGGATGGCAGGTTCTATCTAGGCCAGCCTCAGCAACTTAGTGAGACCCTCAGCAATGTATTTGTGAGACCCTCAGCAGTTTAGCGAGACTCTGTTTCAAAGTAAAAAATAAAATAGGGCTGGGGGTGTAGCTTGGAGATAGAATTCCCCTGGGTTCAATCCCCAGTACCAAAAAAAAAAAAAAAAAAAGAAAGAAAAAGAGGAACTATGTTAGATGGGAAACAACATTTAGGTAACTCTCCTCTTTCAGATCAAAGATATTGTTTTCCTTCATAAAATGAGTGATGGCAATCCTCTAAATGTGATTCTAATGGACAGAGTGAAGAGGAAGATCAGTAAGCTTTCCACGGAATCAAGAGTTTTTAATTAAGCCCTGTGTGTTGGCCGGCCCTGTGACTCATAATTATATTCTGCCTTGGCTCTTTTGAATGAACTCTTTTACCTCTGTATTCCATTCATGTGAATAGCAGTTTAGAACTACAGGAAAAGGTTAGAGTTCAGTGCAAAGCTTGAATCACTGGATTAGATAATACTTCATTGGCAAAACTCATGAAATGTTTTTGTAAGTAAAATATGAACATAGGTTGCCCCTGGGGAAGGAAATTGGAGACAGAGCTGGGAGACTTTGTACTGTATATATATATATATTTTTTTTGTGGTACCGGGGATTGAACGCAGGGGCATTCTACCTCCGCGCTACACCCCCGGCCCTATTTTTTATACTTTATTTTGAAACCGGGTCTCACGAAGTTGCGGAGGGCCTCACTAAGGAGAGAGAGAGAGAGAGAGAGAGAGAGAGAGTCAGAGACAGAGAGACAGAGAGACAGAGAGAGCTGAGGCTGGCCGCGAACCCGGATCCTCCGGTCTCCGCCTCCCAAAGTACTGGGATTACAAGCGTGTGCCACCACGCCCGGCCCTGTACTGTATATTTTTATACGTTTTGAATTGAGAGCCATGTGAATGTGCTACCTGGTCAAAATGAAATAATATTTTGTTTTAAATAAAAACAAAGTCAGTCCTTAGCTAAAGAATACTTTGTCTAGATCCCTGAAGAGCCATCAGGTTCTTCCAGCCGGTTCGAATATCTGTATTGAACTTATACCTCTATCTCTAAGCAAGCAAACAATAAAAAATGTTGAACCTTATCATTGACATTAGACAATTCTGGGAAATTATAGAACATTGATCCTATGCAGTACCAAGAACATAGTATGTAAATATATCTAAACACATAAAGAGAAGACATCTAAGAAATGACAGAATTTGGTCTGCTTTAAAAGTATCATGCTACCATTTTCTGAGTATCAGAGGGAGAAAAATTGGAAAAAATCACAGTTATTTTCATTTCATTTCTTGATAAATATCCTTCAAGAATATAAAAACAATACATGACTGAATTCTTGTAAACCATTAAAACATAAAAATATGGTCTTTTTGTTTATATGAACAGAATCATGCAATGCTTATCATTTAGTAAGTTATCTTTACTATTTAATTAATATTGGAGAGTATTCCTTTTAAACATCCATTTAGTTAATCACTAAAACATATTAAAAGAGTTAACTTGGACTACTATAATTTTTGTTTTTGTTTTCTTGTGGTACTGGGGATGGAACCCAGGGGCATTCTACCTTTGAGCTACACCCTCAGCCCTATTTTATTTTTCATTTTGAAACAGGGTCTCACTAAGTTGCTAAGGGCCCTCACTAAGTTGTTGAGGCAGGTCTTGAACCTGTGGATTCTCCTGTCAGCTTCCTAAGTACTGGAATTATAAGCATACACCATCACGCCTGGCTTAAAATTTTTTAATGCTAAATATGAGAAAGTAAGTGCCGGCCGGGCTTGGTGGCACACACTTGTAATCCCAGTACTTGGGAGGCTGAGACAGGAGGATCCAGGTTCGCAGCCAGCCTCAGCTACTTAGTGAGGCCCTCTGTAATGTAGTGAGACCCTGTTTCAAAATAAGGAATAAAAAATAAGACTGGGAGTGTAGCTCAGAGGTAGAATGCCCCTGGATTCAATCCCCAGTACTGCCAAAAAAAAAAAAAAAAAAGAAAGTAAGTGCCCCATTTAATGGAAAATGTGTACTTTACTAAGTTCCTTGAGGTTCATGTTTTCATGTGGAATAAAAAGAATACAGAATAATACTTCTACTTTAGAGCAACAGCTCTTAAATTCTTTGATTCGCTTGTCCTTTAAAAAATAATTGTTGCTGGGCGTGGTGGCACACGCTTGTAATCCCAGTACTTTGGGAGGCGAAGACCGGAGGATCTGGGTTCGCGGCCAGCCTCAGCTCTCGCTCTCTCTCCCTGTCCCTCTCTCTCTCTCTCTCTCTCTCTCTCTCCTTAGTGAGGCCTTCCGCAACTTCGTGAGACCCGGTTTCAAAATAAAGCATAAAAAAAAATAGGGCCGGGGGCGTAGCGCGGAGGTAGAACGCCCCTGCGTTCAATCCCCAGTACCGCAAAATAATAATAATAATAATAATAATAATAATAATAATTGTTGCAAGTTAAGAATAATGACTCCAGAAAATCTCTAGGCAAATAATTTTGTATGTTTTCCATCTTAGGCTTCTGTAAAGTTCTTAACTGCCAGCCTTGTGTACAAAGTTATGTATCATTGATTAAGGACACTCTATAAGTGGAGAAGGCTATCTCCATTATATGTATGTCTAAGTCAGATGACTATTTTGGCTCGATTAGGCTATAGAAGCTGCCCTGTTATTTTTATAGTTACTGAGAATTTCTTCTTCCTCACTCTGCTGCCCCTAATCAAAATCAATGTGGTGCCAAAGGGACCTAATTCCCCTATCAATATTCCAGATCTGCCCCTTAGCCTTGTTCTATTACTGGCTTGTGGTGAGCTCGGTGATGACTGGATGGTGCAGGCAGCAAAGGGGCTGGGAGGGGAAGGGGAGAAGGAGTAGACAAGGGGGACTTTGTCCAGGCTCCTGCCTCGTACAGCTGAATGCATGCGTAAGGCCAGTCATACAAATGGAAGAGAGGAGAGAGCAAGGAAAGAAAGTCTCTTTCTACATTAGTTACTTTGGTTGGGTTATCTGCAACTTAATTGGGAGCAGGAGAGGCATGTTGGACAAATGTTATTCTGATCATCATACCTTAACAAAGCATTTGAGAGTTGAGCAGAAAGATATTCCAACATCAGCAAGACTCCAACCGTTCCTTAGAGCGGCTCCAGCATACATTAGCTCCAGATACCGCCTGCCTTGTTTGTCTTCAGAGAGAGGAATGTGGAAATAATCCTTAAAGACCAATAGCACATTATGAAAACAGTGAAAATCTGTATTACTAGACCAGAAATGTCATCTCTCTCTCTATTAAAACATTTTCCCACTGAGTATTATAATTGTTTTGAGGCAAAGGGGAGAAGTATTAATCAGGGTTCTTAATTGGGATAGAGTCTATAGATCCCCCTCCAAAAAAACTTTATGGATAGAATCCAGGTGGGAAAAAACAACATCTTCATTTTTATTAACTCTAAATGAAATTAAGAGTTTCCTTCAATTATGCTTGTAGGAAACAAACTAAAGTAGCAACAGCCAGCTGTACCTGTGACTTTGTCAGCAATGAAAATTATAGATATTTTCATGTCACATGACTATTGTTGGAGAGATTTAAAAATATTGTTTATGCTGATCACTACTTTGAAAGTATAATAGTTATCACATGCACTGCTAGAACTTGTTAGTTAATTGCTAATTTAAAAAACCCTCTATTACTGGGCATGGTGGCACATGCCTGTAATACCAGTGCTTGGGAGGCTGAGACAGGAGGATCACAGGTTCAAGGCCAGCCTCAGCAACTTAGCAAGGCTCTTAGCAACTTAGTGAGACCCTGTTTCCAAATAAAAAACAAAATAGGGCTGGGGGTGTAGCTTGGAGATAGAACACCCCTGGGTTCAATCCTTATCACCACAAATCAGAAAACAAAAAACAAAACCTCTATCACATGCCACTATGTCACAAATTTGATTTGTGACATATTTGAAAATGGTATTCCAATATAACTGGCTTCCTTTTTATTATACATATTTTATTGTCCACATTTAAGGACATTCTGAGAAAGAGTTCATAGGCTTCATCAGATTTCCAAAGGGATCCATGACACACAAAGGTTAAGATCCCCTGTGTTAGAAGATCTAGAAGATTGTAGAAATCCACCAACTGTTATATAACTGTGGCTCAATAAAGGCTCCTTAGCAAATGGGAATGAATGTCTCCAAGTTAAATATTTGATCATCAGAAACTAAATATTTTATTTAATTTTTATTTCACTGTGAATATTTATACAACATTTATAAGGAAGGTACTGCACCCAAATTGTTCCTTATTCTGGTGCTGTGGTCCCTGGTGAGATAATGTCCCTGAGTGTGAGTTTTCTCTGAATGCAAGATGAAGTCAACACCCACAGTCCTCTAAATTCCTCTCTACCCCCCAGATCCCTTGATTTTTTAAAAATATTTGCTTGCTTATCAAATGAGACATCAGACAAGTGGGATGTTCCACTTTCATGGCCTAAAGTTAGTGTCATTTTTTTGGTCCTTTTATGAAGAATTGCAGTAATACTGTTTTGCTGATGCACAATGTACAAATTCCCTAAAGAGAAGTGAAAGCTTTTTATTCTTCCTGAGAATTGACCGGCTCAGTTTGCTTTTTTATCTAACACCTTCAAAGTTACTGTATTATTATCCATCTACCTTGTAAACAAATAGTGATATTCTCACATGGTTTTAGTTCTCTCTTTTCTCAGAACATACCTAATAGTATCTCTATCCCATCTACATTTTAAACATTTTAAACTGTACTGCATAATTAAAATGAATATCTGCTTTAGTGGATTGGAGACAAAGCACATACCTTTATCATCAGCTTGACAGCTTCCACAGTTTCATCTGCTGAGACATCAAATGGTTCAAAAGATCCTTCAAAAGCTATGAAAATTCTCATCATGCAATTACCTTCTAAACAGACAAAGAAGCAAAATTCCCCAAATAACCCCTCCCCAAGTCCACCTTTTTTTCAAAGAGCCTGCCAGAGAGTTGGAAAGATTCCAATTTACAGTTAAGGACAAAATTGAAGGCTGTTGCTGTCTAGCTTCAAAAAAGGGTAGCGAGAACACGAAGAGCCAAGCGCACACTCCCAGTGTTGGATGCCACCGCATAGGCAGCAGCGATGTGGGAGGAGACGTTTCTCTGCTGCAGACAGTGGCCAACAGCCACTCCAGTCCTGTATTACGGAAACCAGCACACTGGACAATGGTTGAGGCAAGTGTGAACAAGCTTCAAACACGTAAAACAAAAACGCTACACACAAATGACACTTTGGTGCTGTGATGGCCATCGCTTGACTCGAGTTGATATTTACTCAGGTCCGGCTGACTGAAGAACCCTTAAAAATGGATCTTTGATTGGGGGACACCGGCATGGAGTGAAGCAAAACAGAGTTGATTATATCGAATGAGATAATCCTGAAAGTTCTCTGTAAATAACTCTGAGCTGGAGCATTCTGGTTTCCATAACAACTCTGTGTACTTGTCCTCTGGCAGTATTTCTAATCCTGCCACGGGGTGCAGAACAATACTCACTTGCACCAGGGAGATGAATGTGCAGGCAAATGTAGCTTTCCCTTCCCATCCCTGCATAATGGAATCCGCTGAGCAGCGACATAATATAGGCCTCATTTCTTTGAGTGCTGGCCTTTATGTTCCTCAGAACAATTTACTATTGTTATCTCCTTCAACCCCCTTGGTGTTGGTCAGAAATATCTCAAAGCCCACTCAGTATTAAGCATTATTACTCAAGTTTATAGAGTGAAAATTCTTCTGGAATCTAAAGACTCTTCTCTAAAATCCTTAGTATGATACACCTAGTTTAATGCTGTTATGTCAGATCACTTTTTCATATATATAAAGCTTGTCTTAAAAACAAACCTGACGTAGGACAGAGCCATCATCTTACATTTCTTTCTTTTCCCTTCCTTCCTTCCTTCCTTCCTTCCTTCCTTCCTTCCTTCTCTCTTTCTTGTACTGGGGATTGAACCCAGGGGCATTATACCTCCGAGCTACACCCCCAGCCCTTTTTATTTTTTGGTTTGAAACAAGGTCTCGCTAGTTTGCTGAGAGTCTTGCTTCATTGCTGAGGCTGTCCTCGAACCTGTGATCCTCCTGTCTCATCCTCCCAAGTACTGGGATTACAGGTATGTGCCACCACACCTGTTTTTTTTTTTTCTGCTACTAGGGATTGAACCCAG
>PVJS01057657.1:0-11995 GCA_004027185.1 Glis glis | reverse complement strand
AAAAAAAAAAAAAAAAAAAAAAAAAAAAAAAAAAAAAAAAAAAAAAAAAAAAAAAAAAAAAAAAAAAAAAATATATATATATATATATATATATATATATATATATAAACATAAATAAAAATAAAGGGCTGGGGGTGTCCTCAGTGGTAGAGCACTTGTCTAGCATGTATGAGACCCTGGATTTGATCCCCCTGCAAAAAAAGGGGGGGGGAGACAAGAAAGTATTCTCATCAGATCCTGCAGCTGTGTGCTGCTGTTCACCCCCTTTACTTTGCTGTCATGGATGGAAGAGTCACTCTTGTTAGGTGAACAAAAGTGCATATTATCCAATGCACTTAACACAGAAGGGGAAGGGGCTGCAGTCGTTATCTTGTGGGAAGGTCAGAGTGAGGTTTCTGCCACTCCTGCCTAGAAAGGACTTCTCTTTTTTTTTTTTTTTTTTTTTTTTGCAGTACCGGGGATTGAACCCAGGGGCGTTCTACCTCCGAGCTACACCCCCGGCCCTATTTTTTATCTTTTATTTTGAAACCGGGTCTCAGGAAGTTGCGGAGGGCCTCACTAATTAACTGAGGCTGGCCGTGAACCCGGATCCTCCGGTCTCTGCCTCCCAAGTACTGGGATTACAAGCGTGCGCCACCACGCCCGGCCCGAAAGGACTTCTCATAAGGCATGAAGAACTTTAGGGCTCACCTATGGCAAGGGCCCTTGGCAGGCCAGAGAGAGCTTCAGTGCAAACATCCCTGAGCATGCATGCTAGGCTGGGGAACTGGTCTGCCTGCTCTCCTGCCTTAGGAGCCCTCACACACTCTGCTGACCCACTCTGGACTCCCTGTCCAGTGGCCTCTGGATTGTGAGCAGCACATGGAGATAAGAGCTGGAATGTTGGGAGGGTATGAGCTCAAGTGGGTTCCAATCTTGGTGCATTTGAGATACTGTGCAAGAAATAAAACAAGACCACCAAAATTGGGAGACTTCACTCCTCTTATGCCTCCTTTCCTCATCTTTGTGAAGTGGGAATGAAATTTCTTTGCAGTCATGACCATTAGAGGAGGGACACGTATGCTTGTCATAGGGTAGGTCTTGAGGGCGATTGTTGATCCTGAAAACAATCCCTAATTAACATGGTTCTAGCAACACCATTTTTAGCCTCCAACTTTTTTTGTGTGTGTGTGTGTGTGGTACTGGGGATTGAACCCAGAGACATTCTACCTTCGAGCTGCACCACAACCCGATTTTATTTCTTATTTGGAAACAGGGTCTCTCTAGGTTGATGAGTCTCACTACTTACTGAGGTTGTCCTCAAACCTGCGATCCTCCTGTTTCAGCTTCCCAAGTACTGGGGTTACAGGTGTGCACCACCACACCTGGCTACCCCCAGCTTTTTTGTTTGTAGCATTTCAGTTGGCATTTTAAATATCTCTAAGGAAAGTAGAGATCAGAGGGTTGGATATCCTGTCCATTTACCATGACTGATTCCTGGTGCTGTTCCTACCCGATGCCACAACTGAGCACTGCATTTTGGAAGCGAGGACGGTGGTATTTGATGTTCTGCTCCCTTACCCTGTGAAGCCTGCAGATAAGCCAACAAGGTAATGCACAGTGCTATCTTGATGCTCTCTGCTCGATGGTGCACAGACGGTGTGTTCTGACTGGGAGACTGAGATGGCAAGACCACAGCAGTGGTCCTGAGAGCAGGAGGAAGAAGCTGAAACTCCCAGTAAGGACAAGCAGTGCACCCTGCCATCTCACAGTGAGCCAGGCCACAAGCATCTCAGCCTGAAGGGACAGAAGTTAGCATTGAGAGGAGGGGGTTGGCAAAGCTAGGAATTGGTGGGGGTGGGACCAGGGCTGTGTGTAGGACAAAAAGTGCCTTCCCCACCCCTGGGCAGTATTTCAGACAGGAAGAGGCTGACCTCATGTTTCTAACCTTTTTTAAATTCTTGCCAGGCGTGGTGGCACACACCTGTAATCCCAGTACTTGGAAGACAGACAGGAGGATTGCAGGTTCGAGGACAGCCTCAGCAATGTAGGGAGACTCTCAGCAACCTAGTGAGACCGTTTCAAAACAAAAAATTTTTAAAGGGTCTGGAGTGTAGTTTCAGGTAGAATGCCCCTGGGTCCAATTCCCAGTACCACAAAGAAGGAAGGAAGGGAAGGAGGGGAAAAGGGAGGGAAGAAGAAAAGATTGATTCTAGCTGGGCATGGTGGCACATGCTTGTAATCCCAGTACTTGGGAGGCTGAGACAAAAGGATCCTAGGTTCAAGGCCAGCCTCAGCAACGTAGCAAGACCCTGTTACAAAACAAAAAATAAAATAGGGCTGAAGGTGTAGTTCAGAGATAGAACCCCCCTGGGCTCAATCTCAAGTTCCACAAAAAAAAAAGAGAGAGAAGGAAGGAAGAAAATGAAAAGGAAGGAAGGAAAAGAAAGAAAGAAAGAAAAGAAGAAAGAGAGAAAATTCTTATTTGGGTACAGTTACAATTTTTGCCAGTACTGTTAACATTTAATTTGATGTTCCATCTTGATTGATTCCATCAAGTAACTCGAGATAAATGACAACAACAACAGAAGGATTTTCATGTGCAGTGTTTTTCTGTGACATGTAATGGAACATATTTTTGCATAGAACTGAATTAACATTCCTAAGTGATCACCAGGCTCCCCCATCTTTCCCACCAGCTGCCCCCCAAACCCGCTCATCCCATCGGTGTCTGTAAAGAACCTAAAGTTCAACTGGAAAGCAAACCATGTGAAGCACTTAAGATTTTGTTTTGGGAAGAATTCAACAATTTAAAAAGATGTTCCTTTTTAAAGGCAGTAATTTATTTTGAAGAGTAAGGGTTGCCTTGGTACATCTGTCAGCAGCCTGTGTCATGTTACATCTGTCCTGGATATTTAAAATATTTGGCACCATTTTACTAGGAATCTATTTCTGACCTATTCAGACTCATCTAACAAATGTTAGCCTGGAATTAAACTTGGGTGCATATAGGAAACTAAAGACTGTAATTGTTTAACTTTTGTATACAGAAAATATATGCATGTTGAGAAGGTATTTCAGAGTCCTACTTCATATCAGCTGGTTTTGTGCCCTGAGAAGAGGTATTCTCACAGCAACCCCAGGAGAGGCGAGCTAACCACAATGCTTTGCGTTGCAGTTGCAGTGCGGGAACACACAGGGTTCTGGCACAGGCTCTGCCCCTAACTGGCTACCTCACTCTTGACAGTCCTGTTCTATCTGTAAGAACTTCAGTCTAGGTGTCCTGAAGTGTGTTCTGGAGGATATCAGCTAGTAGGTGGTCCCACAGTTTGAAAAGACTCAAGGTTAAATAAACTACATTAAACACATTTGTTAGCTGGGCGTGGTGGTACATGCTTGTAATCCCAGTACTTGGGAGGCTGCGACAGGAAGATCGTAGGTTTGAGGCCAGCCTCAGCAACTTAGCAAGACCCTTAACAACTTAGCAAGACCCTGTTTCAAAATAAAAAATAAAAGCCAGGTGTGGGGGGCACATGCCTATAATCGCAGGTTTGAGAACAGCCTCAGCAAATAGTGAGACTTTCATCAGCCTAGCGAGACCCTTTTTCAAAACAAAAATAAGCCGGGTGGGGTGGTGCACACTTGTAATCCCAGTACTTGGGAGGCTGAGACCGGAGGCTCTGGGTTCATAGCCATCTGCAACTTAGTGAGACCCTATTTCAAAAATAAAGAATAAAAAATAGGGCTGGGGGTGTAGCTCGGAGGTAGAATGCCTCTGGGTTCAATCCCCAGTACCACAAAATAAATAGAGAGACAGACAGGCAGGAAGGCAGGAAGGCAGGTAGGCATTGTAGCTCAGAGGTAGAATGCCCCTGGGTTCAATCCCCAGTACCAAAAACAAACAAAAAACTCCCACATTTGTATGGATTTGTTTTATGGGTGCCTGGTTGGTGTGACTTCAGAGGACATGAGCGTGGGTTTCCTAGCTGGCTCTGACTGTGGACTTCCTCCACAGTCCACAGAATGCCCTTGAGGACATTGACATGCAGAGTCCTGAGGCCCTGTCAAGGTCATGTCTCTCTGATCCTGGGAGTCTGGACTGTGAAGATGTTCCCTTGCAGCCTGTCAGTTCCCTGCCTCTCTCTGCTGTGGCCCTAGAGGAAACCAGCATCTGCCATTTGGTGGGGTTGCTGGGATTTTTTGCCCCAAGGGCAGGTTTCTCCTGTGATGCCCCTGGGTAGGGCTGTCCTAGGCACAAAGGGAAATTAAGCAAATGCCTCCCTGCAGCAGGTGCCCGTCCTCCTGGGAAGCATCTGCAGACACAGCCTCGATCCAGCCACTCTGCCGGATGGTTCCCCCTACACTTGGAACCCTAAGTGTTTTCTGGCACTCAATTGAACCAGAACTGCTCTGACATAAAAGGAAGTACAGCCTGCAGCACAGCCCTGACACCTGGGCTGTCTCAGCTGGAAATCCGGAGTCAGGTGGACTTCAGTTTGAATCCTGGCCCAGGACATAATAGTGGTGTGATCATAGAAGAGTCCCTAGCCTCTTCAGATCTCACCGCCCCCTGAAGTGGCGAGGAGAACCTCACCTACCTCCAGGCAGGCCGAGTGCAATGGTTGAGCTGTGTGCTTAGCACAGTGCCGCCCCTGCAGAGAGCGCCTCCAAACCACCAGCTCTGAACTAACTGCATGATGGATGGACCTCAGTTCTTGGAAGGGCCTTAGAAATTGCCACCTTAAGCCGGGTATGGTGGCACACGTTTGTAATCCCAGTACTTGGGAGGCTGAGACAGGAAGATTGTAGGTTCAAAGCCAGCATTGGCAACTTAGCAAAGCTCTCGGCAACCTAGTGAGACCATGTTTCCAAATAAGAAATAAAATCAGGCTCAGAGTGTAGCTTGGAGGTAGAATGCCTCTGGGTTCAATCCCCAGTACCAAAGGAAAAAAAAGAAAAAGAAAAGAAATCATAGGCCTGCCGGGCGTGGTGGTGCATGCTTATAATCCTAATACTTGGGAGGCAGAGACAGGAGGATCTCAGGTTCTCAGCTAACCTCAGCTACTTAGGCCCTCCGCAACTTAGTGAGACCCTGTTTCAAAATAAAGAATAAAAGCCAAGCGTGGTGGCGCACACTTGTAATCCCAGTACTTGGGAAGCTGAGACTGGAAGATCTGGGTATGTGGACAGCCTCAGCTACTTAGTGAGGCCCTCCGCAACTTAGTGAGACCCTGTTTCAAAATAAAGAATAAAAAATAGGGCTGGGGGTATGGCCCAGAGGTACAATGCCCCTGGGTTCAATCCCCAGTACCGCAAAAAGAAGAAAGAAAGAAAGAAAGAAAGAAAGAAAGAAAGAAAGAAAGAGAAAGAAAGAAAGAAAGAAAGAAAGAAAGAAAGAAAGAGAAAGAAAGAAAGAAAGAAAGAAAGAAAGAAAGAAAGAAAGAGGGAGGGAGGGAGGGAGGGAGGGAGGAAGGAAGGAAGGAAGAAGAAAGAAAGAAAAAGAAAGAAAGAAAGAAAAAAGAAATTGCCACCTCAGCTAGGTGTGGTGACGCATGTCTATAATCCCCGTACTTGGGAAACTGAGACTGGAGGATTGCAGGTTTGTAGCCAGCCTCAACAATTTAGCAGGCCCCTGTCTCAAAATAAAAAAAATAAGCTGGGAGTGGTGGCTCATGCTTGTAATCCCAGTACTTGGGAGGCTGAGACAGGAGGCTTGCAGGTTTGAGGACTGCCTCAGCAAGTAGTGAGACTCTCTCATCAACCTAGTGAGACCCTGTTTCAAAATAAAAATAAAAGGACTGGGGATGTAGCTCTGAGGTAGATGCGCCCTGGGTTCAATCCCCAGTACCAAAAAATAAAAATAAAAGCCGCCGTGGTGGCGCACGCTTGTAATCCCAGTACTTGGGAGGCTGAGACCAGAGGATCTGGGTTTGTGGCCAGCCTCAGATACTTAGTGAGGCCCTCCGCAACTTACCGAGACCCTGTTTCAAAATAAAGAATAATGGCCGGGCGTGGTGGCGCACGCTTGTAATCCCAGTACTTTGGGAGGCGGAGACCGGAGGATCCGGGTTCGCGGCCAGCCTCAGCTCTTGCTCTGTCTCTCTCTCTCTCTCTCTCTCTCTCCCTGTCTCTCTCTCTCTCTCTCCTTAGTGAGGCCCTCTGCAACCTCGTGAGACCCGGTTTCAAAATAAAGCATAAAAAATAGGGCTGGGGGCGTAGCACGGAGGTAGAACACCTCTGCGTTCAATCCCCAGTACCGCAAAAAAATAAATTAATTAAATAAAATAAAATAAAGAAAAAAAAATAGGGCTGGTGGTGTAGCCCGGAGGTAGAATGCCCCTGGGTTCCATCCCTGGTACTACGAAAGAAAGAAAGAAAGAAAGAAAGAAAGAAAGAAAGAAGGAAGGAAGGAAGGAAGGAAGGAAGGAAGGAGAAAGAAAGAAAGAAAGAAAGAAAGAAAGAAAGAAAGAAAGAAAGAAAGAAGAAAGAAAGAAAGAAAGAAAGAAAGAAAGAAAGAAAGAAAGAATAAAATAGCCAGGCGTGGTGGCACACGCTTGTAATCCCAGTACTTGGGAGGCGGAGACTGAAGGATCCGGGTTCGCGGCCAGCCTCAGCTACTTAGTGAGGCCCTCTGCAACTTTGTGAGACTCTGTTTCAAAATAAAGGATAAAAAATAGGGCCAGGGGTGTAGCTCGGAGGTAGAATGCTCCTGGGTTCAATCCCCGGTACCGAAAAAAAAAAGAATAAAAGAGGGCTGGGGTGTAGCTCAGAGGTATAATGCTCCTGGGTTCTATCCCCAGAACCAGAACCACACACACACAAAAATAAAATAAAATAAAAAAATAAAAAGGACTGGGGGGTAGATCAAAGGAGAATGCCCCTTGGTTCAAACCCCAGTATGTGTCAGACATGATGGCTCCCACCTGTAATCCCAGTACTTGGGAGGCTGAGGCAGGAGGATCACAGAATAGGGCTGGGGGTATAGCTCTGAGGTAGAATGTCCCTGTACCAAAAAAAAAAAAAAAGTCTCCAGTATGAGAGGAAGGAAGGAAAGAAGGAAGGGAGGAAGGGAGGGAAATCGCCACCTTAGCCAGGCATGGTGGTGCACACCTGTAATCCCAGTACATGGGAGACTGAGGCAGGAGGCTCAAAAATTCAGGGACAGCCTGGGCAATGCAAAAATAAAAAGGCCTGGGGGTGTAGCTCTGAGGTAGAGCACCCCTGGGTTCAATCCCCAGTACTGCAACAAAGGTGGGGAGTAAGTGCCACCTTAGAGATAGGGAAGTAGGCCAGGGAGGGAGCTTATTGCTAAGACCACACAGACAGAAGCAGAGGTGGGAATGAGAACCCAGCGTCACCACTGCTGCCTTTCTCTCCGCAGTCTGCACACGTCTCCCCAGGCGAGGCATTGCTAAACCCCAGGGCTTTTTTTTTTCTCAGTACTGGGAATTGAACCCAGGGACATTCTACCTCCGAACTACACCCCCAGCCCTATTTCATTTCATTTTATTTATTTATTTTGGTGCTGGGGACTGAGCACAGGGGCAGTCTACCTTTGAGCTACACCCCCAGCCCTATTTTATTTATTTATTTTTTTTAAGAAGGAACTACTTTATATTTATTTATTTATTTATTTATTTATTTATTTATTTATTTATTTTGCAGTACTGGGGATTGAACCCAGGGGCATTCTACCTCCGAGTTACACCTCCAACCCTATTTTTTTATTCTTTACTTTGAAACAGGGTCTCACTGAGTTGCGGAGGACTCACTAAGTAGCTGAGGCTGGCCACAAACCCGGATCCTCCGGTCTCAGCCTCCCAAGTACTGGGATTACAAGCGTGTGCCACCACGCCCAGCTTTATTTTTTATTTTGAAACAAGGTCTCACTAAGTTGCAGAGGGCCTCATTAAGTTGCTGAGGCTGGCCATGAACCTGCAATCCTCCTGTCTCAGCTTCCCAAGGACTGGGATTATAGGTGTGCAGCACCATGCCCGGCTTTTATTTTTTATTTTTATTTTTATTTATTTATTTATTTTTTTGCGGTACTGGGGATTGAACCCAGGGGCGTTCTACCTTCGCGCTACACCCCCGGCCCTGTTTTTTATCCTTTACTGAAACCGGATCTCACGAAGTTGCAGGGGGGGACTCACTAAGTAGCTGAGGCTGGCCGCGAACCCGGATCCTCCTGTCTCTGCCTCCCAAGTACTGGGATTACAAGCGTGCGCCACCACGCCCAGCTCCGGCTTTTATTTTTTATTTTGAAACAGGGTCTCACTAAGTTGCTGAGGATGGTCTTAAACCTGTGATCCTCCTGTCTCAGCCTCCAAATACTGGGACTACAGGCATGTACCACCATGCCTGGCTTAAACCCCAGGTCTTAAATCTGAAGAAATACATTGCTAGTTTAGATGGAGCAAGAGAGCTATTTTAAGGCAGACAAGCTCTTAACGCACCATAAATTCCATCACCCGGGCAACTGCCTGCTTTCTTGGGCAATGCAGCTCTGCTAGCTGCATGTGTGGGCATCAGGATAGGCGGTCAGGGTTAGGGCCTCCTCCTTGCCTCTCCTGGGCAGCCACAGCTACCTTCCAAGAAGCCATGGGCAAGAGTTGGTGACACTCAAGATGCTGCTGACAGGGAAGTGAATAAGTTGCATCCTGCCCCTTCAGGGCTGGTAGTTTCCTGGGAGCAACACACAAGCCAGCTGATGTCTCTCTCTTTTTTTTTTTTTTTTTTTTTTTTTGCGTGGTACTGGGAATGGAACCCAGGGGCATTCTACCTCCGAGCTACATTCCCAGCCCTATTTTTGTTCTTTATTTTGAAACAGGGTCTCACTAAATTGCGGAGGGCCTCACTAAGTAGCTGAGGCTGGCTGCGAACCCAGATCCTCCGGTCTCAGCCTCCCAAGTACTGGCTGTGAACCCAGATACTTCGATCTCAGCCTCCCAAGTACAAATATGCACTACCACGCCCGGCTCAGCTGATGTCTCTAAAACCTCAATCTGCTCTGTCCACTTAAAGCCAGAATCTTTGTAGGGCTCTTCTTCTCTCTTAACAATTTGGCCCTAAAGCTTTTATGTGGGCAGAACATGGTAATCAGCTGTGCTTGGGGGTGGAGCAGGGATCTGCAGAGACCCACCCAGAGCAGGGTGTGTGTGTGTGTGTGTGTGTGTGTGTGTGTGTGTGTGTGTGTGTGTTACTGGGGATTGAACCCAGGGGCATTCTACCTCCAAGCTACACCCTCAGTCCTAATTTATTTTTATTTTGAAACAGGGTCTCTCTAGGTTCATGAGAGTCTCACTACTTGCTGAGGCTAGCTTTGAACCTGCAATATTCCTGTCTCAGTCTCCCAGGTACTGGGATTACAAGTGTGCACCACTGTGCCCAGCTGCCAGAGCAGATTTTTGAAACCTAAGTGTAATGAAGAGTGTCCCTGAGTGTGGGGATGGGGAAGTGGCCTGGCATGGAGTGTTAGTCCGAGCAAGGTGAACAGGGCATCTTCCTGCTGGGGTGGTACAGGCTCAGGGCAGGACAGCTCAAGTGGGGTGAGGTGAGGAGAGCAAAGCGTGGGGGGGGGTGGCCTGACTCGGTACAGCCGACCGGGGTTGGGTGAGGAGAGCCCCCACAGGGAGTAGAGCGGCCTGGGAGGGCTGGGAGAGCCTGAGCGGGCAGGCAGCCCTGTGGCGTAGCGAGAAGGGCATCTATGCAGGGATGGAGCGGCAATGGGGATGGAAGAGCAGCTGCATGTGGGGCACTGGTCCAGTGAGGCAATGAATAAAGGATAATATGGGGCTTCTCACTGCCAGAGAAGGGGGTACAAATAATGAAAAGAGGGAAAATGAGGATGAACCCCATGGTGTTAGATTGGAATTGAGGTGTCAGTGTGAACTCGTTCCTTCCTTCCTTCGTTTTTTTTTTTTTTGTGTAGTACTGGGAATTGAACTCAGAGGCATTCTACCTCAAAGCTACACCCCAAGCCCTTTTTATTTTTTGTTTTGAAACAGGGTCTCACTAGGTTGCTGAGAGCCTCGTTGTATTGCTGAGACTGTCCTCGAACCTGCGATCCTCCTGTCTCAGCCTCCCAAGTACTGAGGTTACAAGCGAGTGCCACCATACCCGGCCTCATAGATACTTGCAAGATACTTGTAACAGCAGATTCCTGTTCCCCACCATGGACCTAAGCATAGGACTCTCTGGGGAAAATTCTGAGAATCCACCCCTTGAGTGATTCCTATGCAATTCCTATGTAATTTCAGATCTCTACATTCTGAGCCAGGCATGGTGGCGCACACCTGTAATCCCAGTACTTGGGAGGCTGAGACAGGAGGATCACAGGTTCAAAGCCAGCTTCAGCAACTTTGTGAGGCTCTCAGCAATTTGGTGAGATCTGTTTTCAAATTAAAAAAAAAAAATAGAAAAGGCTGGGGATGTAGCTCAGAGGCAGAATGCCCCTGGGTTCAATCCCCGGCACTAAACATACACACACAAAAAAGAAAAGAAAAGAAAAGAAACGGGGGGATGGATGCTGGGCAGACCAATATGGTTCCCCAATTTTTACCCCAACTTGTCTGGAGCCTGGCAGCCCCAGCACACGGCCAGTGCCTGGCACCCAGGAGCGGGGCATCGGCAGGTGCTGGGCTGCTTGTGTTGACTCCTGGCTCCCTCGTGGTCTCCTGAGGTTCACTTGGCTAGTTTGGCCAGCACCTGGCCTGGCATGGGCAGCAGGACTGGAGGTAAGTGAAGGCAGTCTCCACACTTCCTGGTGGCCACACTTTCAACTTCTTCCCTGGAAAACCATTCTGCCCCCTCTGGGGTAGAAGAGGAGAAGGAGATCAGCCAGGGTGACGCTCAGCAGCTCCTGAGCGGGCAGATTTCTCCTTGAACTGACAAGCACCAGCAGGGTTTGGAGGTGCCAGGAACCACAACCTGGGGTCCCACAGAAGGTAGGATGCCACTGGAGATTATGGTGAGAGGCGCAAAATGGATTGGCTTAGGTTGTCCTTGGTCACAGGAGCTGAAGGAATGTCAGACTGAAAAATCCCAGCGAGCACTATTTTTAGAGGAGACTTGGAACGCATTTTTCCAGCTGAAGGGACACGTTCTTGCAGAAGCAGCAGTTAACTCTAACCCCTTAACCACTCCTGCCTGGAATTCACCCAGGCCCTGGCCCTTTCCCCAGGCACGTGGGAACATTGCTGGAGGAGTCTGGCACTGCCACAGAGGAGGGGATTGGGACATTGGTTCCTTTCAAACACAAAAATGGGGGTTTTATTTTGTTGTGTTTCATTTTAATTTTTTGGTACAGGAGGTTGAGCCCATAGGCATTCTACCTCCTAGCTACACCCCCAGCCTTATTTTATTTTTTATTTTGAAACAGGGTTTCGCTAGGTTGCTGAGAATCTCGCTAAGTGCTGAGGCTGGCTTTAAATCTGCAGTCCTGTTCGGCCTCCAAGTACTGGGATTACAGGTGTGCACCACCATGCCTGGCTCTGGTACTTTTATTTATTTACTTATTTATTTATTTTGCAGTACTGGGGATTGAACCCAGGGGTGTTCTACCTCCGAGCTACACCCCCGGCCCTATTTTTTATTCTTTATTCTTTATTTTGAAACAGGGTCTCACGAAGTTGCGGAGGGCCTCACTAAGTAGAGAGAGAGAGAGAGAGAGAGAGAGACAGGGAGAGAGAGAGAGAGAGAGAGAGAGAGCTGAGGCTGGCCGCGAACCCGGATCCTCCGGTCTCCGCCTCCCAAAGTACTGGGATTACAAGCGAGCGCCACCACGCCTGGCTCACCCCAGCCCTTTTTATTTTTTATTTTAAAACAGGGACTCGCTGGCCGGGCATGGTGACACACGCTTGTAATCCCAGTACTTGGGAGGCTGAGACCAGAGGATCTGGGTTCATGGCCAGCCTCAGCTACTTAGTGAGGCCCTCCGCAACTTCATGAGACCCGGTTTCAAAATAAAGAATAAAAAATAGGCTGGGCGTGGTGGCGCACGCTTGTAATCCCAGTA
>PVJS01057656.1:0-11993 GCA_004027185.1 Glis glis | reverse complement strand
ACACACACACACACACACACACACACACACACACACACACACACAAAACTGTTAATTGGCCAGTTTCTGTATTTATCCAGTCTCAGTCCTGTTTTCCTGGTAATATATCCATTTGCTCTTATTTTCCCTGGTTCTTCTACCCTCCTGGAACTGGACTCTATCTTCTGAATAATTTGCTTCTATCCATAAACAAATATTTACTTGGGGGAGAGAGAGAGGGAGAGAGATGCAGCTCTCTCTCTCATATATGACTGGAACTAGGAGCAGTATACAATAGTGACTAAGACACATACAGTACTGCTTTCCTAAGCCTGATACTCAGAGCCTATTTTTGCTTAGTTAGAATCTCAGTGTTTTGCCTAAAATTCCAAGACTTCCAGAGACAAAAAGTATACTTTTGGCAAATCTTTATAAGGCTATAAACTGAAACAGGCCTGCTGTCTGGTAGGGGAGTAAGAGAAGATTCTCTCTTCCTTTCAGATCAGCCTGTGGCTTGGATGTTAAGAATGCAGAACTGAAGAAGCCACAATGATTCTTATTCCTTCCCCTCTGTGGCCTTCATTGCATTCCTCTGTCTCCCTTGCAGACTATGAACTCTTTAAAGGACAAAAGTCATATCTGTTTTGCATCTACTAGATACTATTGCTTAAATCCAAATTGGCTTAGTTTGTGAGTCAAAATATCTCTCCTTATCATGGCTAACTTGTTAGATATTTATTAAGCTTATGTTATTTGCTATATCAACTATTACCAATTGGTTAAACGAAATTGGCATTGAATTTTTTAATGGTAGCACATTTATTAACTACATGAAGAAATTAAGAAACATTTTTTTGCTTATGGGTCTCACTTCAGATTATATTATATGATATTATTGTTCAGTGTTACAATCAGACCTATATTTACATAACCTCTTATCTGCATTAGGGGCTGGAGTCTATAAGTTGACATTAAAATTTATTAGAAGATATGAATTAATTTCTTTTTTTACTGTGAACTAACAAATATGCAAATGTGCACAAAAATGTGCAATTCAACAGCTTATCACAAAGTGAATATCAAAGAACAATCATTGGTGTTTAATTTGTTTAGTCATATTGATCACTTTGTGTATATACATCCAAACATCGTTCGATACCATTTAATTTTTTTAAGTGGGAGAAAAAAAGAACCATCATTCTAGTAAAAAAATAGAAAATTGTCAGCACCTACAGAAGGTCCCTTTCTGTCCCAGTCAATCTCTACTGGGTCTTTCTCCCAAGAAACAGTTAAACTAACATGATTGCTTCCTTGTTTTTCTTTTGATTATTAAAACCTTATTTCTGTCTCTCAATGATATGTTCTTGAAATTCATCTTTTTTTATTCCATGTGACTATACTAATGCATTTCAACACTTATTTGCTGTATTCTTCCATGGTAGCAATCCACCATTTAATCGTACATTCCCCTACAGTGGACATGAGGTTATTATTTCTATGTTGTATAGACAATATACATGCATGCATGGATTTCTGTTATATAGATACTCAAGACTGCTATGACTGGGTCATAGCAATTGCAGTTCATCAATTGTAGTAAATAATGCCACACTTATTTCCAGATTTGTTGTGAAAATTTACACTTCTTTTACAAAAGTACAAGATCCCTTTGGTTCATTTTCTTGCCAGAACTTAAAGGTACTGATTTTATTCTTAATTTTAGCCATCTGCTGTACTCATCCAGAGAGGAATCTCTATTTTTTTTTTTTGGTGTGTGTGTGTGTGTGTGTGTGTGTGTGTGTGTGTGTATGTGTGTGGTATTGGGGATTGAACCCAGGGGCATTCTATCTCCAAGCTACACCCCCAACTCTTTTTATATTTTGTTTTTGAAACAGTATCTCACTAGGTTGCTGAGAGTCTCACTAAATTGCTGCAGTATCTCTAATTTTATTTTATTTGTTCCCATATTTTTCACATATTTACTGGCCCTTTGATTTTCTCTTTTGAATGTGTCTATTCAAATTAACTGGTGTCTTGGTTACTGTTGATCTTTTTGTCAGTAAATTTCTGAATAGAGAGTGAAATTTCACACAGATATAAATAAATAAATGTAAATAAATAATTATTAGATTTTGTAGTGAGATATAGTTAATTTTTTATGGTACTATGGATTGAACTCAGGGGCATTCTACCCCTCAGCTATACCACCAGACCTATTTTATTTTTTATTTTGAAACGGGGTCTTGCTAAGTTGCTGGGTGATGAACCTGCAACCCTCCTGTCTCAGCCTCCCAAGTACTGGGATTACAGGCATGTGTGCCCAAGCTGGGCAATATAATTAAATTAAATAATAACTTTTTTTCAGTACTGGGGATTGAACCCAGGGACATTCTACTTCCGACCTACACCACCAGCCCTATTTTATTCTTTATTTTGAAACAGGGTCTCACTAAGTTATGGAGGGCCTCACTAAGTAGCTTAGGCTGGCCTCGAACCTGCAATTCTCCGGTCTCAGCCTCCCAAGTCCTGTGATTACAAGTGCACGCCACTGTGCCCGGCTTTAAATGATAAATTTGAAGAGAAGCTACAACTTTATGATTTTGAGTCTTCCAAATCATGAACATGTTACAGTTTTTACCTAGTAATTGTTTTGTCATTTTCTACATAAAAGTCTTGTACATCTTTTTTGAAAAAAAAGTTCTTTCTTAGTTGATATTCTTGATCTACTGTAAATGGTATCATTTTGCATACATTATCTAAATATGTTTTTTCTTTACCATGGAAATATAATTTTGTATATTGACCTTCTATCTAGCAAGCTACATCATGTCTAACAATTGTTGACTAGATTCTTTGGCATTTTATATGTACATAAACATGACTTTTGCAAATATGATAGTTTTATTTCTTCTTTTTCATTTCCCAAACATTTTTTATCATTGTTCCAGTAACTATATTTTATTTCATTATATCTATAAGTAGAGATAATAAGCATCTAATATTATTCCAGTCTAAAAACTGGAAAGTTCATCCCAACATTTACTATTTTCTATGTTTTCTTTTGATGTTACTTGTCAATTTTAGGAAGTTCTCTTCTTCTCCTCATTTTCTGAATATTTTAAAATTATAAATGAATATTGAATTTTGTCCATGTTTTACCTGCATCTATTAAGATCATCATAGATTTTTCTCCTTTTAAAATCAATTACATTTTTTGATTACCAAAGTTAAAAATTTTGTATTCCTGAAATACATTAAATTTGCTCATCATGTATGATCCTTAAAAAGAAATATACAAAAATATATATCAATATCCACATATATATGTGTGTGTGCATATGCACATTTATTTATATGCTGGATGTATTTTGTTGGATGCATTTACCTACTATTTTGCTTGGTTTTAAAAAATATGTTCATGTTTAAAATCCACCCATTATTTTACTCTATAATGTCTCTGCTGTTTGATGCCAAGGTTATGTTGGCAACTTAAGATCAACTGGAAAGCTTTCCAGCCTTTGGAAGAGTTTGTGTAATATTGATCATATTTCTTCCTTAAATTTTATCAGAATTTACCACTGAAGCCATGTAGGCCTGGAATTTTGTTTTGGCGAGATTTTTAATTTTTTAATTATGGATTCCATTTATGTAATAGCCAAAGTCAATCTCAGCTTTCTATTTCTTATGTTGGTGTCCATAACTTATCTTTCTAGGGATTTACGTATACATTTTTTAATGAAGCATTGGCAGGACGTTTTTCATAATATCTCCCTTAGTTCTGATTGGTTTTTAGTCAACCTTACCTGAACTGATCAATTTTAATAGTCTTATCAAGGAATAAACTTTGACTTTGTTGATCTTTCCTACTTTAATATTGTACTTTATTCATTTCTTTTTGTGTGTGTGTGATACTGAGGATCGAAAGCAGGGGAATTCTACCTCTGAGCTCCACCCCAAGCCTTATTTTATTTTTTATTTTGATACAGGGCCTCACTAAGTTTCTGAGGCTGGCCTCGATCCTCTGATCCTACTTTCTCAGCCTCCCAAGTACTGGAATTACAGGCGTGTACCACTGTTCCCAGCTTAATTTCTGCTCACATTATTTCCTTTCTTCTTTCTTTAAGTTTCATGTCTTTTTCTAACTCCTTTAAATCATTAAATTAATTTAATAATTAAATTTAATTAAATTAGTCATTTAAATCATTAAATATGAATCTCTTTTTTAATATAAGCATTTAGATTTGAAATAATTCCTCTGTTATAGTTAGATATAGAATGTCCTCTGAAGAGCTCATTTATTGGTGTTTGGAGTTGATGTAATTGGGTCATGAGGGTTGTAATCTCATCGGTAGATAAATCCATTGTAACCTTGGTGGTAACCTAAACTGATAGGGTGGGGCTGTAGAAGGTGGGTCCCTGGGGGTGTGGTCTTTGATGCCACTTGCTTGCTTGCTCTCTGCTTTCTGCCTTCCTGATGTGAGGGCAGAGCCTGGGGTCTCCCTCTTTGCTTTCTGCTGCCATGCCCTGAGATCCGCAGACCCTGGCCTCACATGGACTGAACCCAGAACCTCCAAATATCTGTGAGCAAATAAATCTTCCTTCCTGTAAGTTGAGTGGTCAGTTTTTTTATTATACCAGTGAAAATGTTGACTGAGACACCCTCTAACCTCTAAACATGGTTTTAACAGCATATATAACTTTTGATATATAATATTACACTTATTAAGTAATAATGCTTCTATTTTATTATTATTTTATTTGGCACTGATGAATATTCAAAATAGATTCCTTATTTTTAAACATATGGGCCACTGACTTTTTTTTGAGAAGTTTCTAGCTTAATTGTCTGTGATCACTTCATCAGCAAGTGAATTTAAAAGTTTTGTTTGTGCTTGAAAAGAATGTGCATTCAGCAGTTAATGGGTAGTTTTCTATCAGAAATTGTTAGATCAATTAAATATTGAAAAATTTTAAAAGTTCTATATCTTTGTTTATTTTTATTGTGCTCCTTATGTCACCAGCTTAGAAACATAAAGAAAAACCTTCCAATGACATAAATATGTCTGCTTCTACTTTTAGTTCTAATAATTTTTACTTTATTATTTTGAGGCTATATTTTAAGTGTTTGGAAATTTAGCATTCATTTGTATTTTGTGTTCATGTGTATTTTGGTTATTGACCATTTTTATTTTCATAAAATACCACTTTTATCATTGAGATCCTTTTTCTCTTTAAGTCTAATCTATTTTATACTAATATGGCTATATCAACTTCTTGCTTATTATTGTTGACATGGTAAATATTCTTTTAAATTTGTTTATTGGTGCATTGTAATTATACATCATAGTGAGGTTCAGAGTGACTGCAACATATAAGCAAACAGCATTCATTCTGCATTTCCCTCTGGGTCCCTCTCAGCTCCCCGCTTTCCAGTAGATAATATTTACATTAATACAGATAACTTTATGTATGAACAAAGGATTATTTAAAAAGTTTCTATCATAAATATTTTTCTATCCTTTTACTTTAAATCTTTCATATACTTTAATGAAAATTTGAATTTATCAATTACAACCAATGGCTCTCTGTTATAGTCTCCATCTTCTTTCATCTCTATTGCTCTTGAAACTGTGGATGGTATATTCTTTGCTTCTTTTTCCTCTCTCAAGTTTCTGTGATAATATATCTTTTTTCCTACTTGCTTTATGCTCTAACAGTAAATCTTTGCTATTTCTTTCTCCTACCCTGTAAATGAAGGTAATTCTCAAACTTTTTTGTGTTATCATCTTAATCTCACCTGAGGTGCAGGCCTGTCAGTTCTTTCAATTTTTTTTCATATGACCTGGTTTCATGTTCCTTCATTATTCTGCCCAGTGTCCTCTGTGTTAACTGTAACTTGTCATTGTTGCCACAAACAATTTATTCTGATTAAAAAAGACTCTTGATTTCATAGGGTCCATAGTTCTAGTAATAAAGTTCAAAGCTCCATTAACTACTTTGGCTGCTAGATAATCCATCCTTTGGGTCAGAATTTCCAACATGATATTTCAGAAATGTCTGTCTCCACATATCCTGAATAATAAGATAACATTTAAAATATATTTTATATGCTTGGTTTTTGTTTTTCCCATCCTAGCAATGTTTTCTTTAAAGGATTGTAGCACATTGCTTCTTGGTCATTTGGCTAAGATCAAGTGTAAAAAATTGTAGCACACAACATATTATAATTGACTGAAAGTGTATTGGATAGGTTAAGAATGGGCAGAATCAAGAAAATTATCACATTATTTGCATTTAAGCCATTAGGCATTTGAAAAAGTAGTTTTATATGCTAGACTCATTGGAGATAATTTTGTACATCAATTATTGTCTCGTGCTAGAATTATGAGCCTGAAGTAACTAATGAAGATGACAAGTTGCTTGGTCTGTTTTCTTTAAGTCAAGGATATGAACAATTCACTTTTTGTTTTTGCATTACTGGGGATTTAACCCAGGGGCATTCTACCTCTGAGCCACACTCCCAGCCCTATTTTTATTCTTTATTTTGAAACCGGGTCTCACTAAGCTGTGGAGGGCCTAAGTAGCTGAGGCTGGCCGCAAATCCGGATCTTCCGGTCTCAGCCTCACAAGTACTGGGATTACAAGTGTGCGCCACCACGCCTGGCAACAACTCACTTTGAAAATATTTACATTAACTTAATATCAAGTAAAATAGGTTCTTCTTTTTATCTTTCCATTTTAAAGATTATTTACTGTTCTGTGGTTCCTCTGATCCCTCAAATGTCCCTAAAGGAACAATAACAGTATTTAATAGTACTGTGTGGATTGAGATTCAGTTGCCCTGAGTATTTAATGTTGTCTTGCACTTCCCTCTGGGTAATGGAGGGCAGATTCCTAGGTGCTTTCAAAGAAAAGAGTCAAAGCATTTGGCACATAGTATTTTGTATGCAGCCAACTTCTAGTAGAGTATTCCCTAGGAGTAAAATTAGGCAATTAGTAGAATCATTAACTATTTCAAGCCAAAAGAGTATAACTTCATTTACTAAGGTAATAATGAACAAATTAATAGTCATATGGTTAGTGAGTGTTTGAAAAGTAAGACTGCTCACTTTGGAAAGCTCCTTGACTGAGTTTTCCATTGGAAGGCCTGGTAATTCCTGAGAAAAGAGTTTGCATGAGGATTGACTAAATTCCCTGGAGTTATAAAGAACATTGGCATTCACTCAGAGTTAATGTAGTATTTGCAAAATTAGGAGATCAAGGTTTTTCATAATGTGTTCACCACTATTGAGGTGCAACTTCAGAGCAAGTGAATTTCTAATATGTTCTACACTTACAATATCCAGTTCTGCTCATTCTCAGCCACATCATGATCACAGAGGTCCTTTTTTCCAACCTCATCAAAAGTTCTAAGTTGAAAAATGGATTTGTGAGGATAGCTGTTGCAGGTAATGAGACTCATCAACCTAGCAAGACCCTGTTTCAAAATAAAAATAAAAATTGAGCTGGGGGTGTAGCTTGGAGGTAGAATGCTCCTGGATTCCATCCCCAGTACCAAAAAAGAAAAGAAAAGAAAAATGGATCTGTAAGCTTCACAGTCATGACAATTGAGAAGGTTGCAAAACCTCTTTTAACCCACCCCACAGGGTGACTGTCAGGATGTGAAAGCAATTAGAAAAACATTAGGCATGTTACGGGCATTCAGAAAGCATTATTAGAACCTGAACTCATCTTTTACTATCTTTGATCCTTGGAGCAAATAGTACTTGTTCTGCCTACCACATAGCATTGTGAGACAATCAAGGAGAACAAGAATGTGAAAGTACATTATATGATTTTAATAATTATCCATCTGATTGTTTCCGCATACCACACATACTCTAAGTATGGGTCAGTGACTTAAGGTATTATTATTATTATTACTGTAAGCTAAATACCTATAAAGAAATTAGCACAATTTCTAGAGCATGAAAATTCTTAACAGTTGGTAGCTCTTATTATTAGAATGGTAAATTATCATTATTATTAGTTTTTACTGTTTTACAGAGATTGTTTCATATCTTCTATTACTCTGACTTGAATCATGTTTTAAGAAAATAATTTAAAAATTAGCCTGAAGTCACAAATGACTAATTCCACTTTTCTTTTAAAATGCACACATATTTGTTATTTTATTAAGTGATGCTTTTTGAATAGTTATTTTGAAAAAATGTTAATATTCTCATCCTGTGTTTTCCTAATTCATATTTTTGTTGTTTACAATTTTGCTGTCCAGTTTTCTCTTTCTTCAGTGGTATAAATACAGTTATGAAGACCTAGCCAGGTTTCTGGATATTTAAAACCGAAAAGAATTATATTCTCTTAAAAATATTTTCCGAAACCTCATATTTAAATTCCTTAAGCATAATATAGGATATCTCTTGTTGTGGGTATAAAAGTAGTAGACATAATAAAATCACCTCATATTTTTTGTGGCATTTGAAAAATGAAGCCACTTTGGAACTGGATTTGTCACTTAGATTTGGAAAGACATTAATATAGCCTTTGGATATGTGCAACTGAATCAACATTCTTTATCTGCATTGTTATAATTGCACTTAATAGATGGGACTACTTGTTAATAAGATGCAAAGATCATTTGATATTAAAATATCCAAGGCCTAGTTTATGTAGTGTTTTAATTTTTTTAAATGTGCTTTTATTGGTGCATTATAGTCTCACATCACAATGAAAATTAAGTAGTGTTTTAATTTTGTTGAGGGTTATCAACTTTTCCTTGATATGTAACAAACCACCCCAAAAGTGGTGACTTTAAGACAACAATCATTCATCTGCCTGTGCTTCCACCATTGTGCTATTCAGCTGAGCCTCAGGTGAGGGGGTTTGGCTATGTCCCAGTCATAGGGACTGTGCTTGCTCCTCTTGCTTCAGTTATTTTATGGTTCAATTCCTGGCGCTTGGTGTGAACTCATCTTGCTCATAGGCCTGGTGGCTGATAGGCTAGCCTGGCTTCTTCACTTGGTGACTGCAGTGAGAAGGGAGAGCAATAGTTGCAAGACTACTTAAAGTCTGGGCAAGGTGTCACATAGCATCACTTCTGTCAAATTCTATCGACTAAAGTAAATCTCAGACCAGCCTAAATTCAAGGAGTGGAACAGTCATGATGCAAAGGAGAGTGCATACAGGGATGGACAAAATTATTACTAACAGTTTTGCAAATAACATACCGCACCTGAGTCTAGTGAGTGAAATGTGATTGGGTGTGTGCTAGTGCTGAGAAGGACATAAAGTGTGGTCACTTCTACTTGGAGGAAGTAAATATTTTTAACAGAAAGAGATTGTTCTCTACAACAATTTATAGAAATTGTGTGTGTGTGTGTGTGTGTGTGTGTGTGTGTGTGTGTGTGTGGTATTGGAGATTGAATCCAGGGGTGTTCTACCTCCAAGCTTATATATACATTTCTTTTGAAACAGGGTCTCACTAGGTTGTTGAGAGTCTTGCTATATTGCTGAGGCTGTCCTCGAACCTGGGATCTCCTGTTTCAGCCTCTGAAGTACTGGGAATACAGGTGTGTGCCACCATACCTGGCTTACAACAATTTATCTAGTTTCATCTAATTTATCTTTGAAGAGAGGTGAGAATCGCCTCTCTGCAAAAGTTCTTAAGAGTCATACCTGGCAGCAACTAGGAATTCAATTAATACTTGTTAAATAAATAAGTGTCTATAAGACAATCTAGACCTGTATCCTCTACTGAAGAAAATTATTTAACAACTTTACATTTTTATGAAGATTCATTCAGTTTTATTATTACATAAAAATTTATGTTTATTTAAAACATACACACTTTTATGGAGTTTAAAATTATTTTTAGTCATTCATCCTAATTGCTTATATTAAACCCTGTGTATCTGTAATGACAGCCCCCTTCTTCATCTTCTATAAGATTCTCTTGGCCTTCATAGGTGTCCCTTATCTCAAATAACAATTTTATTTTCTAATTTTATCCTAAGAGTTAAACTAAAGATACTTAAACATAATCCATTTCTCTTAAATTAATTCTTATATAAAAATGTTTCACATTTACAGAGGAGGGTCTCTTTCCTTTCCCATCTCTTTTGCACTATATTATTAAGATACTAATTGCAAATTATTTGTTAGCTATAATTCTAATTGTTGAAGAATTTAAACTATAAAACAAAATCTTAAGTGTAGCAAGGGGTACTATAAGGTGCCTTTTCCAATTATTGTAGGTCGCAAACCTACTGTCTTGGTCGACATTCTCACTGCTGCAATCCAAAACAACTGACCATACATCTTAGAGGAAGATTTATTTCCTCACAGTTTTTGCAGATTTCGGGGTTCAGCGCATGTGAGGCCAGGTCTGTGGAGCTCAGAGCATGGTAGCAGGAAGCAGAAAGGAGAGCAGTGCTCTGCTCTCACATCATGAAGGCCAGAAGCAAGAGAGAGCAAACAAGCAAGGGGCTTCAATGACAAAAACACAGTCCCTAAGGTCACACCCCCAAGGACCCACATTTTCCAGTCACACCCCACCTGCCCAGGTTACTGAGCAGTAAACCTATCACAGTGGATTTACCCACTGATGAGATTACAACCCTCATGACTTAATTGCATCACCCTGAACATTAATACATGAACTCTTCAGGAGACAATCTATAACCATAATACCTACAATTCCTGTTTTCCTGATCTGTTGAAAAGTTCTTTATCTTTTTTATTTATTTTTTTCAGGAATACTGAAATTCAGGCATCAACTTAATTTTTCCAAACCAAGAACTATGAAAGAGATACAAAAAAAGATAGAGTACATTCAAGGTATGCCTCTTCTATCACATCCTCTCCTCTCTCAATATCACTCTGTCTTTCCTTCCACCTCACAAACCAAAGAAGGGAGAAGCCTTCCTGATTCAGTCTTGCATTTGTATGGTCTTCATCCTGTAGTGATAGAGATAGAAATGCTTAGCTCAAGAACAGGGATAGCCAGAGTTGAAAGGATACTGAAAATACCCCTTTTATTCTTGATATAGATTTGCATTTGAGGTTTCATGTGTAAGTAACAGAGATTTTGTTCTTCTCTTTTTGGTAGAATACCAGAGAGAAGTGTGAGAGGAAGGCAGTATAGAATGAATAGATGGGGTTGCCACTGATCACTCTCCATTCATGGGTGTGGATACAAGGACAACTTTTCCTCATCTTCTTTAATCATCTCTCTACAACATCCTGTAGCTTTATGTTGCTAAAGGCATTGATCCTCTCACAACCTCATATCTGTTCTAAGAACTTAGTAGTCTCTGTCCTGCAACACTGAGTCTTAGAAATAACCTAGAGTGCTAGTGATTACAAAGAGATCAAAATACCACCTCAACTCTAGAAATTAGGTGTGAAGAAAGAAAACTTTTCCATTCAGTTTCAGCCCTTCCAGTCCCAATCTGCCCCAAACATTGAAGATTCCCTGGAGTAGATGACTAGAAATGTAGGTAGATGTGTGCAGGATGCAGATAGAATGCAGTACTGAGGAACTGATATAGAGAAGAGAGTACAAATCTTTTGAGAGCAGAGATTTTAGTTCTATAACAAAATGTGTGTCAGGGAACATCACTTAACAGGCATCCACATATCCATAGTAAAGGGTAATATGGAAAGATAATAGATGTTTTATTTATGTTTATTTATGTATTTATTCAAAAGTTCCAAGCATGTAGTTTTGATATTCAGAAAGACATGTCCCCTGCTTTCTAACAGTTATTTTAATAATCGTATTTTAGAAATAATTCTAATAACTGTCAGTTTAATATCTAGTAATAATTGACTAGGGACTTTGTGATATTTATTAATGATAACTTTCTGCTCCAGTCAAGATTATCCATATTATTAAAGTGAACTCTCACAACCTTTATGGTTAGAAAAACTACACTGCTTTATTAAAAAAATCAAGTTGTAGGCCAGGCGTGGTGGCGCACGCTTGTAATCCCAGTACTTTGGGAGGCAGAGAC
>PVJS01057655.1:0-11995 GCA_004027185.1 Glis glis | reverse complement strand
GGTCTCCGCCTCCCAAAGTACTGGGATTACAAGCGTGCGCCACCACGCCCGGCCCTTAAAATGGTTTATTTGGAACATTAATACAGTAACCCCTATTTATCTGCAAATTTGCTTCTGTGGTTTCAGTTACCCATGTGTCAACTGTGCTCTGAAAATATTAAATTGAAAACTCCTGAGATAACCAACTCATAAGTTTTACATTGTGTCCCATTCTGAGTAGCATAATGAAATCATATACAATTGAAACTACTCTTCCAGCAGAAACACAAGCTAGAAGGATTTATATTAGTCAGCTACTACCAGGCAATTGGCTCTGGTGAAATAGAGCCATTCTGTATTTTGGAAAGTGTGAACTGGAAGTTGAGGTACAGAAACCAAAGTTCAGCCTTGGTCCTAGGCTGCTAGTGCCCTCTGGTGCCTAACAACAATGACAAAAAAATCCTCCTGAGAAAAATAATTTTAGTCCTCATGTCTCAAAGTAATTTTTCATACACTATAACTAGAAGCAAGCAAATATAATAATGATCACTATGAAAAATGAAGATGTTAAGCCAGACTCATCAAAAACAATAGGCAACAGAAGTATCTCCCCAATAATTCCAGATATTTGAATTGTTTTATTAGAAACCTGTTGAAAAAAAACTATGGTATGTTCATATCTAAATTAAGATCTAAGTGAGAAATAATAAGAAACATTGCATATTTGGATGAATATAAAATTAAATGTCATTGTTGAAAAATGCAATAGTAAGATGGTTCAAAAATATTCTAGCTGAAAAGAGAATTAGTGAATTGGAAAATACATCAGAAGATTTAGGAAGATAAATATATGTACAATATAGAAAAGATGATGAGGCATCAATAATATATCATAGGAACCAAAACATATATATTAATAGGTAGTAATATATAATTAAATAATTTTATATTCATATATATATAATTAGACCATAAGAAAAGATAAAGTAAATAAGTAGAGTCAGTATTTATAGATATAATGTGCTGATGAGCTTAACTATACCATTACTGATTTTCTGCCTGCTTAATCTATTAATTATTGAAAGAGTGTTGGATACTTTATAGTAGCAAATTTACCTATTTCTCCTTTTGGTTCTAAAAATTTTGCCTCAAATATTTTTATTGTTAGCTACATATGAGAAAGACTTATGTCTTCTTGGAGAACTGATCCCTTTATCATTATTTATCCATACTAATTTCCCTTTTTCTCAAGTATGCTTTGTCTGAAATTAATACAGCTGCTCCAACTTTCTTTAGATTAGTGTTAGCAAGAGGTGTCTTTGTCCACCCATTGTTATTCTGTCAGAATCTCTATATTTATAGGGGGTTTCTTGTAAACAACATATATTTATTTATTTATTTATTTATTTATTTATTTATTTATTTGTGGTACTGGGGATCGAACCCAGGGGCGTTCTACCTCCACGCTACACCCCTGGCCCTATTTGTTTATACTTTATTTTGAAACCGGGTCTCACGAAGTTGCGGAGGGCCTCACTAGGTAGAGAGAGAGAGAGAGAGAGAGAGAGAGAGAGAGAGACAGGGAGAGAGAGAGAGAGCTGAGGCTGGCCGTGAACCCGGATCCTCCGGTCTCCGCCTCCCAAAGTACTGGGATTACAAGCGTGCGCCACCAGGTTTGTAAACAACATATAAATGGGCCTTGATTTACCCCTAATGATCAGGGGTAAATCATAGATTAAAAAATTCATAGATTTATATTGTTCATATTTAAAGTTTTCATTATTATCTTTAGTCTCATATCAATCATGTTTATAACTGGTTTTATTCATTAAATTTATTTATTCATAACTTTTTATTCATTATTCATGTTTATAACTGTTTTTTATTCATTACCCTCTTTGTCTTATTTTTGTTTCTTTTTTCTGTCTCCTTTGATTTCAATTGAGCATTTGATATGATTCAATTTCATCTCTTCTCTTACAATATCAGTTATACTTCTTATAAAATTTTTTGAAATTACTATAGAGTTTTCAGTATACATTTTTAATTAATTGAATTCTACCTTCAAATAACACAACACTACTTCATGTGTAGTTCATATACAGTATAGGAAAGGATTTCTCATTCTACCTTCTGATCCTTTATGGCATTGTGTATTCATTTTATCTGTATGCTATATTCATGCTATATTTCATTACTGTTATTACTTTAAATAGTAATCATTTAAAGAAATTAGGAATAAGAAAGATGAAATATTTTATCTTCATTATTCTTTCTCTGACACTTCCTTTATTTATGTAGAACCAAATTCATGCCTAAATCACTTTCCCTCTCTTTGAAGTACTTCTATTAACATTTCTTGCAAGGGAGATGGGCTGTTGATTGAGTGCCAGTTTTTATTTCTCTAAGAACTTCTTTGCTTTTTGTTCTACTTTTGCATGATAATTTCATTGCATATAGAATTATAGGTTGGAGGGTTTTCTTCATTCAATGCTTAAAATATTACACTTCACTTACTTCTGGCTTTCATGGTTTTTGATAAAAAATCTGCTCTAATTCTTATACTTGTTCCTCTTAGCATCTGTGTTTCCCACCCCCAGGTTCTATCAAGATTATCTTTGTTTTTCAATTTGTGCAATTTGAACATTATATACATAGGCATATTTTTGGACAGTATTTCTGCTGCTTTACCTTTTCTGAGTTACTTAGATCTGTGGTTTGGTGTTTGTCATTAGTTTTGGAAAGTTTTTGCAATTGTTAATTTGCATATTTCTTTTCTGATTTGTTCCATCTCTCTTCTCTTTCTGATTTAAACTTTTGAATTTTTTAACAGTTCTGTTTTTTTCCTAAATTTTCTTCCTTTTCCTTTGATGCTTTTCTTTCTTCCTTCCTTTTTTTAAAAATTTCAATTAGAGGAGTTTCCACTGACATACCTTCAAGCCTACTGATTTTTCTCTCAGCTACATCCAGTCTACTAATGAATCTATCAAAGACATTCTGTATTACTGTGGTTTTAGGTTTTAGTTTGTTTTTAGCACTTCTTTTGATTCTTAGAGTTTCCCTCTCTTCATACATCACTCTCTATGCTTGCATGTGCCCTCCTTTACCATTGGAGGCTTTAAAATATGAATCATAGTTTCTTTTTTAATAGAAATTATTTTTAGAGCAGTTTTAGGTTCACATCAAAATTGAGAGGAAGGTACAAAGACTTCTCATTTAACCCAGACCCCATATACACCAATATCCTCTAATATAAAAATCTCACACTAAAGTTTTATATTTGTTACAATCAAACCTACACTGGCACATCATCACCCACATCCCATAGTTTACACTAGGTCTCAATCTTGGTGTTATATATTCTATCAGTTTGTGTTATTATAGCTATTTTTAATATCTTATTAGATAATTTTAAAATTTGTGTCATATCTAAATCTCATTTTAATGTGTGATTTGCCTTGAAATTTTGAGGGTTTTGTTTGTTATCTTCTAATATGCCTTGTAATTATTCTCTATTATTGTTATTGAATAACAAACATATTGTATTGAGTAAAAGGAACCGAAGTAAAGACATTTTAGTGTGAGGTCCCATGTTACAGTTGGGCTGTGCTTAATGTTTGCTATAGCTATGTTCCAGAGGCTTCAGTTCTCTACTGTTCTTATTTTTTAACTCCTCTGTGGATTTTAGGCTTCCATAGGTACTTTTTTTCTTGGAAAGAAAATTTGTGTCTACATATTTTTCAGCTGTAATAAGCTATAATTATATCATACTCTGTTGCTGTGATCATAAGATGTGAAGAGGGAAAGAATTCTACAATTTTATCATTAAATCTCAGTGTCTCTAAACCTATATTCCATAGTTTATGACCTTCATGGGTGACTTTTAACATTTTATTTCCTTAGCTGAGACAGAAAGTATAGAAGGGATGGAATAGGAGAACTGCCTTTCTCCTAAGTAGAATAATGATCTGGTAAAGTTTTTCCCCTATAGAATAGGAGAGTATTCTTATGAAAAATTATATGATGTATTTCTCAATGATTATTTTTCCTCTCCACCTTACTAAGTCTACTAGGGTATCTTTTTTGGCTCTTCATTGTGAGAATCTTATCAGGTACCTAAAGGTAGAACTCATGAAAGTCTGGGGACACTCTTAGAACCGCATTCCCCAGGAGTTTCTCGATCTGATGGTAGACAGTCTCTAGTAACTCAACAGAATTTCCATTATGTGTTCCTACCAATACACAGCCTCAGTGGATTCTGCCCCAGAGATCGGGCCCTGGTGTGACTTTCCAGATTTGCGGGTCTCTCCAGATTGTAAGATGTTAGTTTGTTTGGCAGCATCAATTTACTTATGGGTTCAAGGAAAGCAATTGACTTTCATTTTGCTTAGTTTTTTCTTATTGTAAAGATGCGAGTGATAACTTCTACGCTCTTTACAACTCTGAGCTAAAACCAGAAGTTCCCAGGGAGGTTTTTATTTTCTCTCAAAATAGAGTATCCTGAAGAATATAAAACAACAATGATAACAACAAAACATTTATTAAACATTTATCATGCTTCAGAACTACTCTAGGTTCTGGCTGTGTAGTACTCGAGAACAACTGAATTAAAATCAGGTAGCTGTTTTTATCTGACAAGACTCTCAAAAGGAAAAATCTTAACAGTAAAAACCTTGGTTGCATATTATTAATGGCTATTTTTAAACAGGACTTCCTCTAAGTTGGAAGGTGGGGCACCATGAATATATGGTGGATTGTCTTTATTTTGTACCAGGAATATATAGATTTTAAGCCCATAATTTTTTTATTTAGCACACTCTTTATCCCTATTTCTATTTTCTGCTCTACTTTTAACTGTGAGTCATCCCAAAAGGAAATATTGGCTTACTCGTATTAGAAGATGAATTATATTAAGAGATAAGAAATAAATACTCTGCCAAAGTTTTACAGACACTATAATCAGTGATACCAATCACTTACGACAGCAGATAATATTTTTCCATTGAATCATTTACACTTTCATTCTGCAAGCACTTCTTAATAGGAGATTTAGTCCAGGTTCTGTTTTAGTTAAAATAATAATTAAAATTTATTATTTACTGTTGAAGATACCAAATTCTATTACTAAAGATGGACATACTAATAAATTAAAATGATAAATAGTGGTGAACTCTATGTTAGATTTGTGTAACAATACAGCAAATATTTTTAAGAACAACATGTGATAAAAATTAATACCTAAATTTAATTTAAACCATATTGTCGAGTTTTCTTATTTTAAATGTTCACTCATCTCAAGTATAGTTTCCAACTTATAAAAATGTTCCTTTGCTTGATTCCTTCCAATTTTGCTTAAATGTTTACTAAATCATAACCTCAATGAGTACATGTCAACAGTATTTCTGAAAGTCACATTGGCCCTGGGGGATTGAATGGAAGATAGGCAACTTTATCTAATTATGCTCATGGATGGTACCCCACATTATAATTTGTTAAACTACCTGATTAATTCTAATGGTAGAGAGAGCCAATACTCTTGGGTCTTATAATCAGAATTACTTTTTCCAGATGGCAATAATGTATATATAAATAATGCATGTATATCAGCTTGTATATGAATATGTTGAAAGAAATCAAAATTGAAAGGTGAAAAAGAAAAATTAGAAGACATTTCTATGAGTTGATTTTAACACCCTTGTTGATTCTGTGTTTTCAAAGATTGGGTCTTGTCATTTGGTATTATTAATGAAAAGATAAAAGAGTACCTGGTAGTATAGTTATATATATTTCAAAACCATCTGGTTTAAATTTCAGTAGACATCTGGAAATCTTAATTATGTTTTAATAACTCATTCTTTAAAGGAATTACTTCTCTCTTATTTCAAAACATGAAAGACCATATTTTAAAAAGCCTATTGATCTTTAATATTCTGTGGCTTCACAAAGTAAAAAATGATGTATATAAATATCATAACCTAGGTAGACCATTCACAGTTTGGTTCAGATTTTCAGTGTTAAGCATATATCACTTACTACTGTGTAAAAAAAAATATAAACAAGGGAGCACTGTGGTTTTATTGGTTTAAATAAGAGGACAATGTAAGAAATAACAAAAAATATATTGGTGGAGGGGTGAAAATTATGGCAAGAAAGTTTAGAAACCTGTTGTAATAAATTCAGGAGACATAATGAGGATCAGGATTATAGTTGTGATCCTGGAAGTAGAGTGCATGACATAATGCACTTCGAGTCATGTAAGCAATGAGGGGGAATTGAAGATCTTGATAATGGCTACCATTTGTTTAGTAAGGGTAGGGCACTGGGCCAAAATATTTCAAATATCATTTACTAAATGTTAACAAAATGTTATAAATGGTATCTTTTCATTTTAGTAGATATGGATATGGATTATAAACATTGAAAAATTTGTTCATGATTGAAGAGTGGTATTGCTTTGAATCAACCCTGGTTAAATTCCGGAGTTCTCAAATTGTGGCTGCCACTGTTACTGCTGTACTATTTCAAGCTTAGATGACAACAGTGTCATTAACCCAGGAGAATGGCAACTGAGAAATATCATGCTGGGAAGGGATGTTAGTAAGTTTCCTCTTGAGCGTGTTTTAGTTTGAGGATCCTATGGAATGTCTATGTTGGTTTTTTTTTTCCATTAACAGAATTAGTTTGTACTATATTGCTTAAGTAGGATATATGTCATTGAAATGAAGAATTTTATTTCTAAGCAAAATTTCCAAGCATATTACTATTTTCCACCACAAAGAAAATGCACCTAAGTGCAAACATGCTTTAACACAGCTAAATGCAGTAACATCCATTTGCTCTATGCTTCCGTGGACCACATGCTATTTCTTAGAAGTGTTTATGGTAGACTCTCCACTCTGTTTGTACATTTTGATGTATCTTCATGATTCAACAGATACAAACCCTTTTTACACTACCATAAAATTACCTTTGCCATTTTTAAGGCCAAATCCTATATTTTCTGGAATATTTCTTTACTGGGAATTTTATATCTCTTAAATTGTTAGTTACTTTTATTGGAATTATTACTTCTGTGTTGGTGCTCTGGAACAAACAGTTTTTTAGTGTTCTACTACAGCCACAGTTTCCCTTAAATCCTCTTATTTTCAGTGCATGATTTTATGGAATATAAAGTTTGTTCAATAACCCATATATTATATTTTAGTAGCGATACTTTAAAAAGGGCATTTTGTTTTGTGCTGTGGAGTGAGCCAATTGGGGCTTCATACATACTAAGCACATGCTCTACCTTTGAGCTACAGCCCCAGCACCTGCCATGAGTTTTAAACAAAAAGAAATGTCAAGATATAGGCATTGAGTTGAGAGAAAACACCACATAAGAGGGGCCTGAATTATTTATTCATATATTCAACAAATACTGAGGCAGGTTCTCAAGGGAAAATGACTGTGAAAATGACCTAGTTTCTATTTTAATGCAGTTTTAAAATTTTAAATATGCACATATTACATGGATCACATCATCCTGAGTTTTCTACTAGCCTCCTGTGAAATTCATTTCTCTTTCAAAAAAGACCAAAAGCCCTAACTTTGGTTTCCTGTAGGATCTGAAAGAGAAGTACGAGTGATTCCACATTGGCTTGAGTTTCATTGGTTCCTAAGAGAGAAATGGAATATTTTGCTTTCCTGATTCATTTTCCAGTCTACATTTACCATATATAAATCCCTTAAGGTGCATCGCCACTCCTTTGAGCATTACCCACGGGACACCAGAGAACATCCAGAACTAATGTATTCCAGTTTTCTCTTAGGGAAGCAACAGATTATTAATGAAATGTATAAAATGAAAGTATACATTGATTTTGAGCTTGAAGGATCGTGCTGATTGGCAACCAATACATTTATTTACTTTGGGTTTTTAGTCCGTTTTTATGGCTTTCACCAGTTTCCAACTATGATCAGTGTGGTGGTGGAACAAAGAATCTATTTTAGTCAGTCTGGTCTTTTTTCATAAAATTTTCAGGATATATGGCTTCCACTTTCAAGCTATAAGGTATCCTCATTAAATGTTTAAAGATATTAGAGGACATTAGGTAATAGAACCAAGTTTATAAAATGAATTGATGGTAAATATTGTTTCAAAAATTTTTAATTTTGATTTTGAATTTAAAGTGTTGATTTGGCACTTTTCAGAAAAAGTATTCCTGTCCTTGAAAACATTCCTCTTTTAACATCAAGCTGTTTTGAATCTGGTATAGTTTGGTCCCCAACCAACATTAAAAATGATTTCTTTTCCTGGAGTGGTGACACACATCTGTAATCCTAACAACCTGGGAAACTGAGGCAAGAGGATCACAAGTTCAAGACCAGCCTGAGCAATTTAGCAAGACCTATCTCAAAATAAAATATGAAGGGGCTGGGAATTTATCTCAGTGGTAGAGAAATCCTCAGTTTAATCCTCAATACTGCTAAAACAAACAAATGGACAAACAAAAATATTTTTAGAGACTTTAATAAAAGCAATATAATTCATTATTGAGAGTTAAGGGAAATCAATTAACCTAAAAAAACTTCATTTTCTTTATCCCAAAATACTCATATATTTTAATATAAATTATATATATATATATATATATATATATATATATGACAGACTATATGTGTCTGTGTGTACAGAAATGCCCCTCAACTTACGATGGGATCATATCTCAGCCCATAGTTGATGAAAAATATCATAACTACAAAATGCACTCAGTACACCAAATCTACAGAGCATCAGAGCTTAGAAATACAGTGCATATCAGAACTTACCAGTGCAGTGCATCAGAGTTTAGCAGTATGTTTACTCTCATGATCACGAGGCTGACTAGGAGCCATAGCTCCCTGCTGCTGCCCAGTATCACAAGAAAGGATGGTATCGCACATTCCTAGTTGGGGAAAAATCAAAATTAAGAGAATAAAAATTAAAAGAATGGTGTCTACTAAATGGACAAGCTTTCACACTAGTCTAAAGCTGAAAAATCATTAAATGGAACCATTGCACATCAGGAACCATCTGTATACATACATATATATATATATATATATATATATAATAGAGAGAGAGAGAGAGAGAGAGACAGAGACAGACATTTATCTAATTGGAAAATATACTTAACTGTATCTTATCAAACAAAACTATGAATTTAAGCTGAAAAATTATATCAATTACATACTGCCTAAAGCAGTTAATATTTTTCATGACTGACATAGGGAATATTATGCATTTGATTTATTTTTTATAACTTTTTAGATACCATTACTACCAATATATTTATACAGAGACAGTGAAATCTATATTTTGTTCAGTTTGAAGTTGTTCTACTTGGTGAGCAATTTTTGTGTACATTAATTAATTAGTGTATGCAGATTAATTAATGTACACAATTAATTTAAGTTCCCTGTGTACCCTTATTCGGATTATCTTATAGGAATACTCATCAATATGGTCATATCAAGTATCATCTATAAGAAATGTGTAATTTTCGAAAGGTGAATTGAAAGAATTTTTGCATATAATCAAGAGTATTTTCCTTTATATTACACAAAGTTACTACAAAGAAAATAGCTGTCCCATTTAACAATTTATCTATGAAAATTAATTAGACCTGTCCTTGATTCAATTATTGCAAAAGAAAAAAATATTGTCATGTTCCACATCATAACTACTACTTTTTAATAAGACATAAAAGTAGTACTCAAGGACATCTCAGCTTATTAAAACTTTAAAGGTTCTGTAACCTAAATTTATAACAATTATATTTTTAAAATCCTGCTGATGTATCAATGATCTTTTCATTCAAGAAAAAGAAGCTGCCATTGTTTATTATCTCCTTTAGAGAAATGAGCAAGGCAGCCTTTCATGTGATTAATTTGGCTGTGTAAGCTAAATAAATCTTTCCCAACAAATTGCAAGGCAGAAATAAATTTATCATTTATAAGGGGGGAAAAGCATGCCACTGAATTATTTCATTAATCAGTGAAATGGATTTACAGTCAAATTATGTATAAATATAAAATAAGTATATGCCCAACTTTGTGGAACACCTGAAAATAATGGTAGTTATGGTATTAGGCACAATGATAGAGAATCAGTGTGCTCTCAGGTACTTCTTTTAGTATTTACATGTTTTATGCTCTTAAAAATATGTTATTAAATTAATTATTTGGGTTTTAGAAATTAAATATTATTTAAAAGTGTATTTGCATGAATGTTTATGTGGTTATCAAAAAGAGATGGAACACTAAAATGGAGAAATAACATTTGATCTGGATACATAGGCTGATTTTCTTAAATTTCTTGAGTGCTACTAGTTAAAAGAAAACATAAGATTTACAACAGTTGTAGGAGTACATACTGGAGTGGTTTTATTTGGAGCATAGAACTGTCATCACGCTTCCCCATTCACTCTCACCTGCTCATGTGGCGTGCACATGTGGACTGGAAGTTAGACCTTTAGATCCTATTCAAAGAGATATTTGTGTCTGAACCAATATTTAACGTACTACATAACTGATTTCTCCTTTAGAGTGCCTCATTTTGACAGACAGTAGCTCTTTCACTGCCTTTCAGATAACATTTGTTGCAGTTATATTTTCTGTAATATACAACTGTCAAAAGGGGTTTCAATTCTTCAGTTTTGAGGTGAATAGTTTTAAAAAGTTATGTAAAATATTTATCAGAAACTGTAAGCAAAAATTCTGTAAAATATTTTTGTGCATTCAAATGTATCAATATTATAAAATATAAATTTTTCATAAAGAATATTAATATCATCATCTAATTTCATTTTTTCTTTTCGATTAACTGTGTGATATAATTGTGTTTAATCAGATTTTTAAGTTAAAATTTCAAAGAAGACAACTTGAAAGATAGTTTGTCATATGCTTTCAATTTCCATCTAACTTATTTATATTTGTATTTATTAAGCCTATACAATATTTTAAATATATATTTGCAGATTAAAAATAATTCTATACTCATCACTCCTTTTTTAGATGTCTTATATTTCATCATTGGGTTTACTTCTAGGAGTATAATTACTGTGAGACTATGGACTTTTAATTTTATTAAGGATTATTATGACACTGAGTCTCTTTGTTGTGTGATATTTCATGTGGTATTCAGATGCTAACAAAAAAAATTTTGTTATTTTTTTCTTTGTCAGTAAAATTTCAACATCTAGGTGCTTGTATGGACACTGAAATCTCCAGAAATGGAGGTACCATATGAAATGAACACAATTCTAATTTTTTGCTTTGTTTTAATAATATGGTTTATTTTTATTTTCATATTAAATTTATTGTCAAATGGTTTATAAAACATTAAAAATTATATATATTTTATTGACTTTTTTAACATGGAACTTTATCAGAGTTTACCACTTTGGAAAGACAAGACACTTATGGTATTTGCCTATCTACACAACTAAATCAATTAATAATGCTTGTATTTATAATGATTAACTATAAATGTTCAAACATATGAGTACTTAATTATATTTTCTAGTTAAATCATCCCATACACAAAAAGTTTAACATATAAGTAATATATGTTACTTTAATTTTATTTAATTCACCCTGTGTTGTGGGATTCCTCAGTGTCATATATGTGTATACATATATATGCACCAATAAAAGTATATATATATATATATATACTTGCATTACAATCTCACATTATTATATAGTTCAGAGTGACAGGGACATACATGCACACAACACTGGCGAGCTTCCCTTGGCTCGTTCCCCACTCCCTCCCCTTCCCCATGCTATGGAGCTTGGCATTGTGGAAGCACTAGGGAGTAATCAGGGTAAGAGTATAATTCCTTTCTTTTTTTTTTTTTTTTGCGGTACCGGGGATTGAACGCAGAGGCGTTCTACCTCCGCGCTATGCCCCCAGCCCTATTTTTTATGCTTTATTTTGTAACCGGGTCTCACGAGGTTGCGGAGGGCCTCACTAAGGAGAGAGAGAGAGAGA